>JABCKK010000044.1:0-34371 GCA_018221785.1 Calocybe gangraenosa
CTTTTTCCTTTTCATAATCTGAGCTCGGGGCGCGATTAAGGCAAGGGGGGACCGGGGGGATGGGTTTTGCCCCCCTGGATCTCTTGTTGTGTCCACTCTCCCCCCCCCCCCCCCCCTGACTATCCAATGAGTTGTAAGAGTCTCAGACTATCTTGATAGACTCTGGGGATCGGGAAGGGCGTTTTGAGCAAGATGTCTTACCGTTTGCTCAAGGAGAGGTTTCACAAGCCGAGCCAAACCCCCGTTGTCACTAAGATATGGAAGAATCATAATCGCAGGAAGTTCCAACAGACTTTTGGGAACCAGCTGATATGAAGTGATTGAGGGAGGGCACGAGGGGGCACAGACCCACGCCAAAGCGTGGTATGGGGGTGCGTGATGGAACGTGAACGTCAGGGTAGGGAATAATCTATATCCAACTCTACAACCCGGTGTTTTGGGAGCAGCGGTGTGGTGCAAGATGACCATCAAAAACAGGATGTTACATCTGTCTAAACACAGAGTTACTCTGTTTATATACAAAGATCGCAGGATGTATGCAATGAGGCTTCGTTTGGGAGTGGGTAGAACTTCCGATGTGTGCGAGGGAATTGAAGGGGAAGAAGAGCTCGGGAAAAAAAAGAAAAAAGGAATAAAAGATGGAATTATAAGGAGGTTGAAAACGGTGATTGAATGGGTTTTGATATTGAATGACAGCGGCGGATGAAAAAGAGAAACAAGTTGGCTTATCATCGACGCCCTCGGATAGTACGGCTTCTACGGCAACTCGGTTAAAATCTTTATGGTCACAAAACAAAACACAAAAACAACAAGAAACAAGTTGACAGTGCCAATGTTTATGTTCATTTCCATTGCCATTGTTACAGTTGGTTTCTGAGACAACGAAAGGAATAATGTCACCGCCCATGGTCATAAGTTGGTACGTAGCTCAAAGAAATGTACGGTGGCGCGCGGAACAATAAGGCCATAAGAGGGCCTCGACTTTGAAGCACATGTCCTTGTGGTTATGTTGTCACGTTGCAGTAAATCCTTGCAGATCACTTGCGGTCTGAGTTGAGGTTTTGGGGTTGGGTTTCATGGTAGTATATATTATCAAATATCAATATATCCGGCGCTTGGGGGGGGCAGGGGGGTGTACTAGACGCTCAAGGGGGCAATGTATCACCTGGTGTGTTCAGGTGGGTCGTTCACCCCCTTAGACACGCACGAATCGCCCTCATAATCAAAATGGTAGTCAAGATACGGCTAGCACGCACGGAAACAAGAGGAGCTGGGTTCAAATGGCCTGAGTGAGTGTATATATATATCACGATGGCGAACTTGGTGAGGATGACGAGTTTGCCCGTGATCCTGGATAGGCTCACATGTTTAGTTCAAGCCGTCGGCCAGTCAGGCAGGCTGAAGAAGGTTTAACGAGAAGAGGCTTTACGGAGATGGCGATATCAAAGAAGATGGAGCTGCAGGTGATAGACAAGATGTTATTGAATGAGAGGTCTAGGGAAGGGAGTGTGTGATGGTGGAGTTTGTTTGTGGGAGTATTGAGTCAACGGTTGATATAAATGTGTATCAAATAGAATGAGGGATTTGTGCGCTAGGAGGAGAAAGTTGAGAGCAAGGGGCAGGTTGGTGTCTCGTGACTGTTAAGATGGGAATACAAGTTTCACGGGAGAAGGGGAGGTAGATGATAACAATGACGATGGGTAGAGAGAAATAGGCCGAGGAAAAGTGAGCGTGCAGAGCGGAGGTAGGGAGGAAGAGAGAGGAAGCCGGAGGAAGGCTGTGGGTACGGAAGCATGGCAGAAGCGGTATGTGTGTGTGTGTGTTTACTAGTGCGCCACTGAGGATGATGGAGACAAGAGACAGCGGGATTTTCGCCAGTGAAAGGAGGACGAGAGATCAGAGGGATCGGGCCGTATCCTTCACTTCAGGGAGCTTTACAGAAGCGGAAAATGGAAGCAAGTTTTTGCCTTGGCCCGGACGGCGACGCCGAATCACGGATTAATTAAATTAAATTAAATTGTAAAAAAGTAAATAGATGACAATAAAGATAAACTGTACATACAAGGCTACAGCCCCCCCCCCCCGTTCCCGTCTCTTTCATTCTTCGTTCAAATATTTAAGCCAACCACAAATGTCTCTCCAGCTCCCGTCCAGTTAACCCGTCCCCTGCCCTTCTCTCCGCTGCAGGCATTCAATCTCATGTCTCTCCGCCCAATACTCAAACGATCTCCCTCTCACACCTCTTCACACCACGTCGTCCACTTCCCCCCATCCGCCTCTCTCACCACTCACACCTTCTCCGCGTACTCTTCTACCGCCTACGATCGCTCTCCTATCGTAGTCTCGCCAAACTCGTGTGCACTACCCGAACGCGGATGTCCAGGTCGAACCTACACTCTCGATGAACACTCCACAACCAAGTGGCCCCATCCTTACGGTGGTCGCGATCTACATCCTAGGGCCATGGTGGCTCGTGAATCTGACCATTTCTATGCATCTCGTCCTCCACCTCTAGTCCCAGACATTTCGTCATCAGAATCTGACGAGTCTGACGGCTTCGCCAGTCCTCATACTGCCCCCTATACCCCATCTTGCCACGTCCTCGGTCTCGCCATCCCAAAAGACCGTCACCCGTCTTACAACTCGTATGAATTTGGCCCTTACGATAGCTCTCCCATCACCCCCACCGCCGCTCTCGCTTTTCTCCCTCACCCTCCCTCACCTCCTTCCCGCTCTCCCTATGCCTACGACACCCCCACCTGTGACGCTCCTCAGCCGGTCAAGCCTAAGCGTCGTCGAGAACGGAAAAATGATGCTTCTCGAACCCCCGATCGGATACCGTACGCCCCGGAGAGCCCAAGCTCACCCACGAAAAGTAAAAGCAATAGGGTAGCTGCTTTGAGCAAATCTCTCGCCGCTTGTCATGTTACACCCCCTTTTCGGGTCGAGGACGATGGTTGTCTTGGCGGCTTCTAAACAGCGTCACTACTCGCTTGTACCACTGGCTCATAGATCCCGACCCACTGCGTCCCCGCGTGCAATCTTGAATGCTACGCACAACTGCTGCTTATAATACAGCATAATCCTCTGCTTCCCATTCTTATGCATGCATACATCTACCCGCAGACGCTGTGGACACATTGCCTATTGCTTATTTATCTATCCTATTACTTTTAAAAAAAAACTTCCATACCCTTCACGACCATCATCATCTTCATCATCCCGTATCTCTTCCTTGGTCTCCCCTGCATAGTCATAACTCAGCACGCTTTGTATCACCATCGTCATCCACGCGTAGACTCAGTTTTTCGTTCCCCTGCACTTGTCCTATCGCTCAATCACATGGACGGTCCCTTTCTGTTTATATATATTCATTCTTGATGGTGCTCATCTTGACAAGATCCGCTCGAGTCTAAAGCTCGAATCACAACGAGATGAAAGTTTTTTCTCATACTCTTAAACTAATCGCACCCCCAAAACCCTATTATCAAGTTGAACAAACTTTGTGCCTAATACTGCCTCCGTCTATCTCTGAGCTATCTTCACAAACACACTCAGTCTCAGCAAATCAGCTCGATGCGCGTGCTTCTCGGTAGATCTGGGCTTTTGAGAATATCTCATCAAATGCGATCTGATCTGAAGCCAACAGAAAAATTTCCGTCATGCTGAAGCATGTGCATGACAGATCGACAGCCTGAGACGTGACTTCGTCGAGAATGGATTGGGGGGCTTGTCTTGTCAAACTTTAGGGACGATTTCTTCGACTTGATTGTGAAGGTGAAGGCTTGATAGCCCACCTTTCCTTCGATACCTTCTAATCGGCTTTCATGTATTGCCGGTTCTTGCACAAATGAGACCTTGCGAGCTTTTCAAGGCCCTCTTCACATTATGCCCCATGTGTATGTGTGCAGTACCGCTGGGCGGAACCCTTCATCACCGGCTCTCTAGTTTTGCTGTGCTGGGTGGGTTGCGTGTTGTATATCATGCAACAACACATACATAGCCAAGTTTGGTCAACAAGGCACCCCCGCCCCTTTTGAGGGAATATGAACAGCTGTATATATATCAGCATTTGGGCGCGCCCCCCCGTCGCTGACCAGCCCCTTTCGCACACGTCCCTTCTTCCCGGATCCTCCCTCAAGCCGTGGAAACTAGTAGAGTCCTTGATCCTCCCAAATCTGGGTTGTTTTCCTGCGTTTCGTTTTCTTTTCCCAGATCTGACTTGTTCGTTTTCTTTCCGCGAAACGCGAAAGATAATATGTATTCATATTAAAAACATAAAGTGGACGTTTGATTGGATCCCCCCCCCCCCCCCCCTTCTTATTATTCCGATGATTGGGAAACTTGAGGTCACCTGTGCTCTTTTTTTCCCTTTTTTTTTTCTCTGGGGAAGGGGCTTAGGGTGGGTTGGGGAGGGAGATTAACCCAAACAACTTTGACATTGGTTGCTTTGGGCCTGACGGGTTGATTCGAAAGAAAGCGAAGAATGGAGAGTTTCTGCTCAAAGCATCAGTGTATGTATTGTCTACCTAAGGGACTACTTTGCAGTCATGACAAGCCAAAGGGGGGGCTGCGGATGGACGTAGACCGGATCCCCGTAAAGACGTCTCAGATGCAGTGTTTTTACCGTATCAAGAGTACCCGGCTGTGAATGGTTGAAGGCTGTGAGTTCTCTATGCTGTGCTATAGCATAATTGAATAGGGTATACATATGTACCTTGGGTATGATGATGATGTCATATTTGGGTTCTGACCACTGGGACGACGAAGAATTGCAAGGTCGTCATGAGAGTTCTTTTGGCTCCTCCTGTTTTGATGTTTCCTCGGAACTCGAATCATCCAGGGAGGCTGGCGGTGAGAGAAAAAAAAAAGCGAGGTCTCGAAGAGTCGAAAATGGAGTGGGAAGGGGGTTCCGGTTGATGCATGCCACTGGCCTGGAATGCCCATTGCCCATTGCCCATACGTTTTTTTCAATTGGTTGGTATGTCGTTCGTTATGATCCGCGTCTTGTTATGAGACCCGCATTATCGATATCGATAAATGAGGGTCGGATGTTGCGTCCCGACATACCGCGATGCATATGATCCTTTTTTTATTGTCTGTGGTTTCGTTTTGATATTCGTTAGGCAGGGAGCTTGACCTATCTTCCATTTCAGAGAGCCTAGAGCATTCCTCATGTTGGCGGGTTTATTTTTTATTTATTCCTGTAAGTTGGAGCCATTCATTCCAACCTTGACATGCAACAATCTGTAGCAACGTAGCAACGGTTTCGTCTTTCGTCGATAGTCGCTGATGCTCGCTGACCTATATTTATCTCCTTGATCCGAATTCACCAAAAAAAAAATGGGGATGGAAGGGGATGAAGTGCACGTTGTATACGCAGAACGCGCCTATATTTTATTGTGCTACGGATCAAGATAATCGTAATCGTAATCGATCCGGTTCGAAGAGGGAATTTGAAATATCAGACTGATTTATTTTTGACGCGCGGCTGCGTTGGCATTTCATCGCAGTCTCCATAACTAGGTGAGGATGAAGCGAATCGAACGTGGGGGGGAGGACAGAGGGAAATGAGTGGAGGTGGGAAAAGGGGCTTTTAGAGTTCCTAATTTAGGCGACGCGTTGAATCACGTGCAAGGGATGCATCATTTATCGGCCGATCGGCGCTGTCGGGCCTAGTGGTGCACACAACCGTTATGGACGGGTACGGAAGGTATAGCGGCGCGGAGGGGGGGATATGTAAAAAAGCGGAACCCCACCTGGACGTTTCCAAACCACGAGTACATGTCAAGCGTTTTGGCGAAATCCGAACCAACCAAAAGTAAGGGATTATATCAGCCTCGCACCGAAGTAAAAAATCACGAATTATCAGATCATATTGAGTACGTTTAGATGTTCAATATAATCAATTACGTGGAGAATTTCTATGGGAGATGAACTCGTAACGGAACCCCCGGCGCACCCGTTAGTTCGCGATAACGGGGACGCGTTCAATCACGTGCAGTAAGGTATAGGAGATTAAGGGAAATATCAGAAAACGCCCGAAATTCCTCCCTCATCTTCAACTTCCATCCTCTTTTACGAATAAGTTAACAGAAATGGTCAAAGCTGTCGTCCTTGGAGCTGCTGGTAAGTTATGCTGAGGCGCGCGATCGTGCTCGATCGCCCATCATGGTTGATCGCGTTCGGTTTTTGTTAGGCGGCATTGGTCAACCTCTTGCTCTCCTTTTAAAGAACAATCCGGTGGTCGACGAGGTATAACTTTTTGGTCATGTAAAGGGGGGACCCACAAAACTTATCGAGCTTTATAGCTTGGGTTATATGATATCGTCAACACACCTGGTGTTGCCGCTGATCTCGCACACATATCGACCCCTGCAAAGGTTGAAGGGTATCTCCCACCTGATGATGGGCTGAAGAAGACACTTACGGGTGCTGATATTGTTATCATACCTGCTGGTGTCCCCAGAAAACCTGGTGTATGTACAAGTTGCCTTGACGCGTTCCCTTATCTGTCCCTGACGAAATTTCTCAGATGACAAGGTGAGATAAGATCTTGTAGTGTGTAGAACCCCTTTTCACAACGCGTGAACGTGAATAGAGATGATCTTTTCAAGGTTCATGTTATCTGTTAAACTTATGTGTATGGAAACTTCTAATTGAATTTGCTATCCATAGATCAACGCTGGTATTGTCAAGGATTTGGCGACTGGCATTGCCAATCATTCCCCAAAAGCCTTTGTCCTTGTCATCTCGAACCCCGTCAATTCGACCGTTCCTATTGTCGCTGAAGTCTTCAAAAAACATGGCGTGTTCGATCCTAAACGGTCAGTCTTCGCTCGGATCGGTCTGGTCTCAAGAAATGTTGTCTCATCTGATAATCTAGTCTTTTCGGCGTCACCACCTTAGACGTCGTGCGAGCATCTACCTTTGTGTCTGAGATCCTCGGCGACCTTAAGTTATCCAACAAGATTACCGTACCTGTTGTCGGTGGCCACAGTGGTGTCACGGTTGGTGTATTGCTCGTCTGTCTCTTCCCAAACGTCACTAATGCCATTACGTAGATAGTTCCTTTACTCTCACAATCCTCGCACCCCCTTCCCTCCAGTATTTCGAGTAGCGACTATGAAGCTTTGGTCAAGCGCATCCAGTTTGGCGGAGATGAAGTCGTCCAGGCCAAGCAGGGTGCTGGATCGGCTACCTTGTCTATGGCGTACGCAGGTGCTGAATTTGCAGAGAAAGTCATCAGAGCTTTGAAGGGCGAAAAGGGCATCACTGCGCCTACCTTTGTATCTTCGGAATCAGACCCTTCGGGTGCTGCAGAACTCACCAAAGAGCTTGGAAAAGAGCTGCTGTTCTTTTCTTCTATCGTTGAAATTGGGGTACGTTCTCCACCAGGTTGATTTACTTTCCTGGTCCCTAAGGTGGCATCATTCAACAGTCCGAGGGTGTGAGCAAAATCCGTCCTCTAGGCAACATCACGGATGCGGAGAAAGCACTTGTCAAGGCTGCAATTCCTGAGCTGGAGACTAATATTAAGACGGTGGGTTATCACAGATTTTACCAGCAGCACATACTCAGGTTCATACATTTCCAGGGAATTGACTACGTTACTGAAGCTTACAAGAAAGCTGAGGATGACGGCCCTTCTAGACTCTAAATATTAGCACGGTGTGTACAAGTATAGAAAGAGAAGAGAACCCAGAACATATCAATGTATTTACACATATGATCAACGGGCCGAGCAAAGCCATGAGGCAACCACATGACTAACAAAGTGGCGTGAGAAAGCATGGCAAACACTCTTCCAGGTCACAGGGCTTGTGGTCACGACAATCGTGACTTTCACGTTCTCCCATATCCCTCCCGCCTCCCCACCCTGCTCTCGGTAGTCCCGCTCACTCATATCTCTTCCACAAATCATTCTGAGCACTTTTGGCACTACAGAACTCGGGAACCTTGTGGTTTTTAGCCCAAATACCAACGCCAACATCAAATCGGCCGAACAATTGAGATTTCGATACTTATTGCATTCACATATCACACTATAGGTCATTCCAAGTAGGTACATACCTCGTCCCATCCTGTCCATTTATCTTTGCCTTCATATCAGAACATAAACCGGGACGACTCAACCCAAGCACATCATATCTCAAGAATGGCCCCAAACCCAGATCCAGCACTGTCTCATAACGCAGGTACTGCAACAACTCAACCTGCATCTCAACAACCGCAAAGCATGGCTCAAAATATTCTTCCAGCTGATGTTTCTGGCCTCCAGGTAAACGGCCTGGATCCAACTCAGCTCATGAACCTCTTGCGAAGCCTTCCAAGCGTGTTTACCAAGGTAAGTTTCTACGCCTTCTCGATCTATCTCATTTTCCTTTCCTTCATTTCCGTGCCGTCGGCTCGGCGTTATGCATATCTCGAGTCGGGCGTCCATTATCTTTTTATTTCTACACGTGACTGTGTCGCGACTCAGCACGAGTGCTTCATTAGTAGTCACGGGAGAAAGGGAACATCTCTCCAACCCGCCTCCCATCTCTCTCGTTTTGGTCGCTTTTCGTTCGAAACAGTGTTGATTGACGAATCCAACAGCTCTCTGAACAAGGCACCCTCAAGGAAGACGCAGCTCAAACACTATCCAATCTCCACAATGTTGCGCCAGCGCCCTTCCAGGCTGGTGCTCCTCATCCTTATCCTGGTCAACCCACAGGTCTCCCAGGAATTAACGATCCCGGACCATCGTCTCACCCTCGCGGTCCGCCCAACCTTGGGCAGTTATCGGCGGTAGCCATGTCTGCAGCACCTGCGGGGTCGGCTGCACCTCGACCTGGTCAGCTTCCGGGTCAACCTCAGGAAATGGAAGAAGCTAGTGAAGACGATCATCGTGGCATTAATCAGTCCCCTGGGGCTGATGGCAAGAATGCCTCAGGATCAGCTCCTTCGACATCGACAAGGGGCCGGGGCGGCAGGAGCGCGACAATGGGGAGTGATGAATGGAGTCGACAGCGAAAGGACAACCACGTAAATTTTACATTTTGTTAGGTAGCGCTTATCTAACCATTTGATCAATAACTCTAATAGAAAGAAGTCGAACGACGACGCCGCGGGAATATCAATGAAGGCATCAACGAACTTGGACGTATCGTTCCCAATGGCTCTGGTGAAAAGGCCAAGGGAGCTATTCTAGCGCGTGCCGTCCAATACATCCACCATCTGAAGGAGAATGAGGCACGAAATATCGAAAAATGGACCCTCGAGAAGCTGCTCATGGACCAAGCCATGGGTGATCTGCAAACACAGCTGGAAGAGATGAAGAAGATGTGGGACGAAGAACGAATGGCGAAAATGCGAGCGGAGAACGAGTTAGAAGCTTTGAGGGGTGCCGTTGTTGCGAGTCAAAACCAGCAGAACTCGCCTAACCAGAATCAGAACCAAGCTCAGAACGGGGCTCAACAACAAGGACAAGCAGTCCACGCGCGTGTTGAAAGCCAATCGTTAAAACGAGATGCGGAAACAGCTGGTGGAGGTGTAGAGGCAGACAAGGATGGCAAAAAGCCAAGATCTGAATAAGAAAGTTACGTTGTAACGCTCGTTGGTGCTTTGTCTTACTTTTTTCGACTTCTTGTCTTCGCTCTACCGTGTAACCTTGGACAGCCTACATATTCTCACCTCCTTCCGCCGTGTCAACTTCTTAACAGGTACATATTTATTAAATGAACTTATGTGACCCTTCCGTTATACGCTCGTGCATATCTCTTGCCCTATCGACTGTTGTACCCCATAATCCAAGATTTGAGTGCCCAGTAAAGTCTTGGTCTATTAGTGATGTCAACAATCGTGCAAGGCGTTGTACGCGAGAACAGAAGATGGTCAGCTGGCTCCGGGTTACCTACCGGCCCGTCTTCGACTTCTTGGTTGCTGATACACATATATATACCCCCAGCAAGGTTCTCTAACCATCTAACATATTGACCACCAAGACCACCATGGTAAGAAATATTCGCGCATCAGTCATTCAGACATGTTGTGAAAGGTTTTCTCTTAACGAAACACTGGATAAACTTGAGCGTTGGGTTCGCCTTGCTCGTGATAGCGATGGAGCGCAATTATGCGTATTCCCAGAGGCATTGTATGCCCTAAAGCACTAGTCAATGATAACCGGAACTGAAGCGTCGTTGTGTAGCATTGGCGGGTACCCCAGAGATTCTTACTTTGGCACAACGATGGGTAATCGCAGTGACGCAGGACGCGACGAATACGCACGGTACCATGCAGCTGCCATTGACATACCGTCGCCGGCCATCGCGCGAGTCGAGAAAATCAGCCACGAGACCGGTGTTTTCTTGGTTGTTGGTGTCATTGAACGTGACGGGGGCACCCTCTATTGCACTATCATATTCATGGATCCAGTAAAGGGGTATGTAGGGAAACACAGGAAGCTGATGCCGACGGGAGCAGAAAGGATGGTCTGGGGACAAGGGGATGCGACGACTCTTCCCGTGCTTGAGAAGGACTTTGGTGACGCGAACCAACCCTTGAAGACCAAGTTGTCTGCGACGATTTGTTGGTCAGCTATTTCATCTATCTCAGGAAGGCAATAACTGACTTGATATACAGGGAGAATTATATGCCATTATGTAGGACACAATTTCACACCCTGACAAGGTGTTACTCTTCTGACTGGCTACTGCAGTACGCACATATTATTACAGTCAAGGGACACAGCTGTATTGTGCTCCAACTGTGGATGCACGGCCAGAATGGCAAAGCACGATGCAACATATCGCTCTTGAAGGCGGCTGTTTCGTGCTTGCAGCATGCCAATTTGCCCAGGTGAAGCAAACGCGCTCTATCAGCAGGATATTCTGCGCAATTTGACAGTGTTTACAGGCCAAAGATTATCCGGATGAACACTTTACTTTGACCAGCGCTGGTAACGGCACTGTCCCAAGTCCTGACAAGGTCATGATTGCGGGAGGGAGTGTCATCATCAGCCCACTAGGAAAGATTCTTGCTGGACCACTACGTGATACGGAGGGTATCCTGACCGCCGATTTGGACCTTGACGATATCGCCAGGAAGAAGTTTGATTTGGATGCTGTAGGACACTACGCTCGACCAGATGGTATGTGTAACTTGGGCACTTTCGGCGATGTCAATCATATTGACTTAGAGCCACGTCCATAGTTTTCCAACTCAAAGTAAATGTACCAAAGTTTGAATCGCCGTACAGCCAACGTCGAGACGACCCCAGTGTCTGATTTACGAGGAAGGACTCGGGTGGGAGTACATCCATACTTTGAGTGTGGCAATTTGTGTGCAATAAAACACGAACTGATGCAAGAGCTGAGAGATGCACGTCCTGAACAGCTATTTCTTATAGAAGATAGAAGAATGTGGTTGAAAGGTCAAGTGGGTGTTTCCAGCAGAGATCTATAATAAGCGACAAGGCACAAGCTTGGAGAGATTCAAGACGTCACTGAATGCCTCAGAATGACACGTTTGTAGCGAGGTAAGAAAGAGCCATTTATATGCAATGCAAAGTCAGAGTAGCTGGAAAGTATATTCATCGTCGCCTCTGGCATTGCAAATAGCCAAGTTTACTTCGACCAAACATAATTTGCCTGATGCAAGAACCAAGACTAGAAAGCAGGGCATCGCGAAAGCTATGCGCAGGAGCAATACGTCCAGAACAAAAGTCAGAGCTCCGACCTAGATATCGGTCCGATATCCATATAAGCACCAGAGCCAACATGTGTCGTATGCCGACAAAAGCGTTCTCCATAGACTGCTTCTCCAGATGGCGCAATCCGAATCACGATGACGAGCTATTTCTGGTCTGAGCCGACGGCAGTCTTCAATACGTGAGTCTCATGTACATTCTGTACAATACTCTAGTCCAGCGCGCTGGCACACCGAGGGAAATAACAAAGCGACTTTGAGGACACAGAATTGGCACCCGCGAGCTTGCAGTTGGAACAAGGCGAGGATGTCGAAGCACGTGCCTCTGTCACCACCTACATAAACGCGATGTTCCATTGCTAACAATGAACGCGGCGGAACGCCGGTTCCATGTTCAGTCGGATGACTTCTTACGGTATTCTTGAAATAGTTACTGGAGAAGGATGGTGCGAGACCCATTGCTTCTTCTGAAATTGGGCCACGTTGACTATCCACCACGGAATCTCATAAAAACCTTGAGGGGTCAAAGATATCCTCTTTGAGGCTCCTGACCTCGTTTCCCTTCATACGATTTTCCTTTTAATATGACATCCCGCGATGAGCCTAAAGGACAGGCTAATTCCTTGTCCTCAATCTACAAGGCAGAGACACAAAGCTCAACGGAAGAAGGACCACTTATAATAACATCAAGCACTCAAATCAAGAAGCTCCAGCGCAGAATTGGTAAGCCAACTCTGAGGGTGGTACAGAATTTAACTGATAAAACGTGCAAAGACATAAGGCTTTTGCCTTGGCTATGCTTCACTTACCTGGTTATGCGCATTGACGTTAACAATGTGGCCAATGCTGCCATTATGAACGTTGAAGCGGGTCATGGCATCAAGAAGCAGCTCAATATAAGCCCAAGTCAATGGAATTGGGTTATCGCGTGCTTTTTTTACCCATATGCATTTTTTGAGCCCGTGTCTACTCTGCTGATGAAGAAGACGACGTACGTTATCGGGTTCAAATAACGAATTTCTTTGTTTTTTTTTTTTGACAAGAGCTTTGCCACAAAAGGCCCAGCTTCTGGCTCGGACGTATCATGGTTACTTGGGGAATCATTGTGTGTTGTGTTGCTGCGGTTCAGAGCTATGGTGGTCTAATCACGGTTCGAGTCTGTGGGTTGCTATTTAGATCAAATTTACACCACGATGATGCTGACACGAGTCTTCTCAAGTACTTGGAACCGCAGAAGCAGGGTATTATCCCTGTATAATTTATTATCTTGCGTTCTGGTTCAGACCCGAGGAACTATCGCGTCGGGTCGCGTTGTTCTACTCTTTTGGACAAGCTAGTGGCTTTGTCGGCGGTTTTATTTCATTTGCGGTGTCTTTTGCCGACGGTCGTTTGGCTGGATGGCGTTGGCTATTTATAACTGGTAAATTCGAACTCTTGCCAAAAACTTAGCCTTCTGATCTTGAGATTCGTAGAGGGCATTCCCGCTATTTTGATGGGCCTTACCACATTTCTCATCCTCCCCGATTATCCACAAACTGCCAAGTTCCTGAAGCCGGCTGAGAAGGCAACAGTGCTGAGCCTTCTTTCGCAGCATGCGCCTTCACAAAAGAGCAAAACATGGGACAAAGAACAAGTATTACAACTGTTCAAAACCCCTTCTTTTTGGAGCTTTTCCCTCGTGTGGTTCTGCCATGCCGTCGGGGGATTTGGACTGTCTTACGTCTTGCCGACTGTGATCTTTCAGCTGGGCAAGTGATGTGCGATTGTGGAAAGGTGGATCACGAACTTATGTGTGGGCCCCTATTGAACAGGTTTCACGACCTCGGCCTTGAGCAATGCACTTTCTATGCCACCTTCAATGTGTACATTCATAGTCTTGAACACGCTTGGTTGGTTAATTCAGAATCATGCCTGGAATCCGTTCCGAGTGGCAATTGGGTGTAAGCTCTTGTTCTCTTTAGCCTGATCGACGCGTGTATATTCAAAATAAGCAAATAGTGGAGTTCGTCAACGTCGTCTGTTGCATCCTTTTGCTTACGATTAAGGCAGTGGCCTCCTCGCAAAATCCACTTGTTTCACTTATAATAATTCTATCTAGGTACCCGTTGTGAAATATCTTTGCTTATGTGTCGCTACATCTACCGCAGGATCTGTTTATCCTGTACTGTGGCCGTCACGCGTAAAAGCTGCACATGGTACGACTGCGGTGGCTGTAGCAATTGGGATCACCAACGCCCTTTCTCAGTTCCAAGGGATCCTTGGACCGACCGTTTTCTCCAGTGAGTGTATTTACTCGTGCCTAGCTACTCCCTCAACTCTCTGCTGAGAGCGCGATCGAATTCAACTGAAGCTGTTTATCGATAGCTATCTATGGTCCGACTTATCGGGTGTCTTTCCTGATATGCATTGGACTACTGTCGGGCTCAATCATAGCGATTGCTATAACTGGGATGTTTATGGGAGGATTATGGACCACGAATAAAGATCCAGCGTCCCAGGACTCTGTTTGAGCGTTCGTTGTGGCACAAATAAATGATAGCCGTAAGGTGTATGAACAAGTTATCAGTATTTAGAGACGAGAATTTAGGCATTGTAATTGTTGCTTATTGAGAACGATGTCAAATCCGGTTATGAGAGAAGCTACAAATCGCCAAAGTTAACAAATTACGCGTAACTAAACTATTCAAACACCGGGAACAGATACGAGTGTCAGAAAAAGAGCGGAAACTCAAACTTGACGACTGGTGATATCATTGTACTTTCAAACACACAAACGAGGGCAGAATCACAATCTAATCTTTACGCTTGTTGCTGGTGCTGCCAGTGGCTTCGTTGTATTTAGTTGCGAGTCTGTCGAACTCGCCGGCTTGTTGAGCGGCTTGCTTCTTGAGAGTTTCTTTAAGACAAGTGAGCGAGGAATTGTGTAAGGGGAAAGATTGGAGCGCGTACCAAAGTCCCTGGATTTTGCCTTTTCTTCCGTCAACTGCTTTTTCAACTCGGTAATTTCCTTGCTCGCGTCTCCATTCGGCGTAACCGAGGCTCCTTCTTTTTTGAGTTTTGCATATTGTTCTTGTGTATGGATGAGGTCCAAGATGATATAGAAGGTACGAGTGAGGACGAGCGACAGAAAGAGAGTGAAACCTGTCAGATAGGTATTTCTTTGCGCGCTAAAATTTGTCTGAGCTTTTGCTGACATGGTGTAGTTAGTTCGACGTACTAGAATTTCCGCGCGGCGAGGTTAGTTTCAGTCCTGACATCACCGGGGCCTTGCTGCGCAGATCTCGCTAGGTCGGATTCTGCAGTGATTCGGAACATACGTTGCAAAGCGTCAACAAATAATATGGCTACGAATCTGGAGGTTGCGGAGGGAAATGTAGTCAACATCACACGAAGTGGATATCTTATAATTGTGAGACTGACATGAAGGATATCTTGAGTGCGTAGGCAACTTTTGCGACAATGTGGGATTCTGAAAGGAACCTGAAGAGGTTTTTCCTCACTGTATACGGGAGTGGTGCAACAAGTAGGCAGAATGTGCCCATCTAACAAAGGTATATGCTCCAGAAGTTGACAAAATGGAGATGTGGTGGACATACCTCTGCTGCTAAAAGCATGAATGTAAGTGAGTAGCTAGAGGAACGCATGAGCAAGTAGAAATTTGATGAGTTGAATAGAAAAGGCTTACTAGATTGTCATGGTTGTTTGTAGAGAAACGGGTCGTTATCACGTTTTAAGTGTCACACACGTTTCAGAGTGACGTCGTTGGACACGTATAACAATCACTAGTAAACAACGGACAACAACTATATTTATTCATTATTTAGAGAGCTACAGCTCCACTGCTGTACCCGGCTTATAATGTTTGAATCCAATCCAACAGGTCATCATTAAGCTTGTCCTTAGCTTCCCATAATACCCAGTGTGCGGCTGGATAATCCTTGAACGTTAATGGACCTTTACAGGACCTGCTCACCCCTGCCTTTCCTAGAGCTGGCAAGCAAACATAGTCCTGCGTAGCGCCGCCAAAGAAGACGGGTTGATGGACTATCAGCCTCTCTGGCGCAATATCTTCCGATGGGTCAGATCAAGCCAAAGACATGAAACAGCTGATGATACTTACTCTTGACGTCCACGGCATCAAGACCATGTACCCTAGCCTTGTACCAACAAAGTGGTCCCTGAAGGCCACCTTTGAGCAAAAGTGCTTTCTGAGTGTCCACTTCCTAAAATTACATGAGCGCTCTACACGGCCGATACCCACAAAAAGACAGGTACCTCTTCAGTAAGATACGATGCAATTTTAGTTCTATTATCACCCTCCACCCATGCCTTCATGGCGCCCGTAGGACCAACTTTCGAGACCCAAAGTTTTGGATCGTCGGTGAAGAGTAAACTGTAGAATGAATCGATCTAGTAATAGGTTTGTGAGGACTCAGTAAACGACCAAAGGGAACAGCAACATACATTCTTCTCAAGAGTTTCATGGGCGTCTTGTTCTGCGAAGAAGTACCAGTACCCATAGGGCTCGTAGCCAATGAGTTTCGTCAACTAAATGAATATGTGATGACAGCGCAATCGAACGATGAAGGCAACACACTTGCGCCAGAGAGTCGCTAAATTTGGCATCGGATGGAGGAACATATCCAACGGCAAGAAAGGCGAACGCGGTGAAGCGGTCAGGGTAGTAATTGGCAAGACGGCTGATTAAAATGCTTCCCCTGTTATTCCAAGCTCATTGGTTAATACCCCAGGAAAACAGTAGTCTCTACCCACACGTCGTGACCTATCGCGATCACCTTGTCCACCTTCTCTGCATCCAGGATCTCAACGATATCTTGACATATCAAACGCAGTTTATACTGGGCAGGATCAGAAGGCTTGTCCGTGCCACCATACCCAAGCATATCTGGAACGATAAGGCCATATCCCTTGGATTTGAAGAATTCTACCTGGAATCTCCAATCATAAGAAGTACTTGGGAACCCGTGAGCCAGGAGAAGAATGGGCTTGTCAGGAGTAGGTGCTGAGAAGAAGTAGCTATATTTGAAGTCTCGACTCGTAGTCACAGATTTATAGGATGAGATGTCCATATCGAACCAGATCGTACTTAGTAGATGGAACTGAAGATGATAACAAAGCTGTCGGTTAATTCAAATTCAGTCCGCCGGGATACTCGTACAGCCGGTGCCGTACAACCTGATTTTGATCCGACGAGAAATATTGTGGCGCCAAGCTAATCGACTATCAGTTGAGGCGGTTTCCTTCCATTATGATAAATCACAAATATCACCGTTTCCAAAGGCGCTAAAACATAACTACAAACGTACTGACAGGCCACGAACGCGAATATACGTATATAGTATGTCTGATACTCTAACCATTTTCAACGGCCAAAAAGAAAGTATGGAAACATAAATTTCCAGTCGATTATTCAAGCTGGGAATATGTATCCAGCGATACCCTCGTAAACATAACCTGCAGCTTGTGCAGAGAATATCTCCGAGGTATCCACCGTGTAATGATGGTCCGTTTGGGATCCACTGTGGTAAAGCCTATGGAATGGAACGCCTCCGCAAGCCGCGTCAGGGTAGATGTAACCTGCAATACCCTCGAGGCGGTATTTCTGCTGGTTGACAGCGTTGCTTGCCTCGGCTGCTGAAGTGGTGTAGAAGTGGTCCGTCAAAGGGTTGCTCATGAGACGATAGAACGGGACAGTCCCAGGTTCCTGTGCTGAGAAGATTTTTCCGGCATTGCCTTCCTGTCTATAACGGCCAGAAGCAACGGCATTGTGCATTTCAGCTGGGTCGATGGAGAAAAAGTGATCGGAGTCTTTCTCGCTGTATGCACGGAGAAGGGGAACAGCGTTAGCCGGATTACCACAGCTACGAGCCTACACTCTTGTGAGTAAAGGGCAGTTCAGCGATGAGGCGCAGCATACCTCTAGACTTTTTGGAACCACGTTGGGCTCGAGAACAGCAAGAGCAGAGACCTGCGCGATGAACACAGCAACAGAGGAGAGTGCGATCTTCATATTTATTTCGGTTATGAAGGTGACTTGCTATAGCAAGGACTTTGAGCATTCCTTTTATACAAAAATGCTCAGGGTATGCCGCATAATAAAATCGGCAGCTGCTTGAAAAATCCACTTTTGGACTGGATCGAAGCGCCCAAGCGCATGGACGCACTCGCCGCTGTCTGCTTTGTGATCGGGGAAAATGGGAGGCCTTGTTTTTGTCAGGCTTTCCCACATCGCCATGACCCCTAGTAAGTTTTGATTGATAGGCCGTAATAGATGGGAACTACACGAAAACATCAGAACTTCATTTTCAAAGCGCTCACTGCTTTTGAATAGTAAACCAACGGTAACGTATCTCAAGTGGTGAACTGACCAAGTAGAACGAAATCTAAGGCTGCGGTTATATTAGATCTAGAGCGCGTTGCACCAGTGGTTGGTCGGTCATAAGATACCATGGCTAGTCAATATGTCAATGCAAGCAAAACGGTATGGCATGACTTGACTTTGATCATCTGCCATTTGGTCACAAAAGCGCATTCTAAATTTAGACTCAACATCGTCGGTACATATGGCGTAATTGACATTGAAATTGTCATAATTTATATCATTTATGCTTGCATTCCTGCAACCCAGGGTACGCCAGTCTAATGCTTTCCATACCGTTGACTGATGGTATTTTATGGCAGCGTGTTCAGGAACTGACGTGTGCATATTTGCAATCAACTACTCTAAGTACAAACATTAAGCCGATGAATGAGCGCCCTCATAGATTGATACGTCTGCCAATCAAGCAGGGATTATGTATGCAGAGATTCCCTCATACACATAACCAGCCGACTGAGCAAAGCTAACCTCCCAATTTGCCATGGTATAGTGGTGGTCTGCTGCGGGCGGAGGATGATACAGCCTATGCAGTGGAAGACCGCCACAAGCTGTATCAGGGTAGACATAGCCTGCAATAGTTTCAAAGCTGTAGCCAAGGCGGTTGACAGCTTGGTCTCTCTCCACTACTGAGATAGTGTAGAAGTGGTCCGTGAGGGCCGGGCTGTAGAGGCGGTAGATCGGAACTGTCCCAAGCTCCTGTGTTTTAAACACTTTTCCAGCGTTGGCTTCTTGTGTATATATTCCAGAAGCAACGACGCTCTGAATTTCAACTGCACTGGTGGTGAAGAGGTGGTCAGATGCTGTGGCGCTGTATGCGCGGAACAGAGGAACAGCATCTGCTGGGTTACCGCAAGTGCGGGCCTAGACAAAGGGCAAACACATATTAAAAAACATGAATCATTGATGAGCCGCTGCTATGTGAGAAACATACCTCGAGACTTTTTGGGACAAGGTTGTGCTCGTCGATCGCAAGAGCAGAGATTTGTGTGATTAATATGGCGGCAGAGGCGAGTGTGAGCTTCATATTTTCTTCTGGCGATGAAATTGACTTGGGTACTATGTTGAGGATTGTAGCATGTCTTTTATACCAAAAAGCACACTGGAAGTCATGTCAAAGATTGCACTGGATCAAGGCGCCTAGTACGAGTGTATTTGGGTCGGGGACGCGAGGTATGGAAAACTTCATTTTAGCCGTTATGACCGTCAAGAAATAAACGCCTAACACATAGCCAAAACTCGATATTCGGTATTCAAAATGTTTGGCGCTAAAAATAAGGCGCCCACACTCCGAGCATTCTGTCTCGGACATTCCAAGTGAGCCACACTTTTGGCTGCTCCTTGTACTACTTGGAAAAACGACACAATGTTGATGTTAGCACCAGAGCACATACAGCTTCGGAATGTCATTGTACTTGCTTCTTTGACCCATCTACTCGACAGCGATTTAATTTGAGAGTCAGATAGCAGGCGTTATGCTTCCAACTAGCCTTGCCATGATGGATGCCTGAATAGAAGATGATGGCCACGGGTAAGCCAAGGAAACTATTGGCGGGATGAGATGCACAATAGTCTGTCGACTGGTAAATAAACAGTGCTCACTGTTTAATCGAATAACTTCTATTATTGCTTAGTTTGGTGAAATGCGTCGCAAAATGGCTGATTAAACAACATATGGTGGGATCTAGGGACTGTAGGAATGTACTCGTTCTCTATAAACATCAATAGATGGACAACTGATTACGATGTCCCACCCTTGACCGTTCATCTGGCTCAGACGCGGCTGCAAACCAGGGTACATCAAGCTCATATCTTCCACCCCATACAACGTGAATAGCACTTTCCCGATATGACTTGCTAGATCCGCGTTCATTTTGCGCTGTTCAAGCATATCCAAGTGTAGTTCGAACGCTCGCTCACCCATTGGAGTACTTTCAATGAGACAGCGCAAAGTTGTCAACCTGGGCACCAAAACTCCGAGTGCGAGTTTCTGGAGCAATGGCGGAGTCAACATGCGTCCAGAGGAGATGTCAAGTTTACATAGGTTGGGAGATGCGTGTAGAAGGTGTTCAAGCTGGCTAGGGGAGACGATGGTGTCCCTGAGAATGAGCGTTTCAATGGATCGGGAGCGAATTATCATGGGTGCCCAGCGGGGGTCCCAATCTCGCTCCTGACCCGTTTGAAAGACAAAGTGGCGGAGGTTTGGGAGGACAAGGTGTTGGAGTGCTGTTATTTCGTTGTCTGTAGCAAAGAGGTTGAGATGGAAAGTGTGGAGATCGTGATGGAATGGAGTCGAGAGGCTTTCGGTGTTTGAAGAAGGTTGAGAGTTTGGAGGAGGAGCACCTACAGCAAAGGCGCATTCCTGGAGGTTGGGTGCAAGTTGGAGTATGCCTAAGACTTGAGCTGGGCGTAGCATCGAGGAAGGGATGTTGAGGTGCGTGAGCTGGGCTAATGGAAGTTTGTATATCCATATTAGTGGGACTTTGTAGGATCTATACTCGACTTTCCGGAGGTAGCGCGCATATTGTAAAACACCACCGTCAGATATATCAACTTTGGAGTAGTCGATGATATCTATGGCATGCAAAGATGGCACGAGATGAGAGGGTAGGGCCAAGAAGGCCTTGACGGTGCTGGAGGCTTTCTGTAGGCTTAATTCTCTGATCCTGTCAAGATGAAGCAGGAAAGGATCGAGGGGGCGAACTGTGTTATTTGTGTCATTCAGAATGGTTACCGACAGTGGGGTTTTCCCGGATCTGTGAAGCACATTTTCTACCATTTTGACATAGGTCGTGTAAGGAATGGGAGGGATGCCGTTATTTTTGCCACTGGTACCACAGTTGTGACTTGAGTGGTTGATTCGAATGTTGTTCCATAGTTCGGGTGTACTAAGCGACACGTTCCACCATTTAGAACATACGCGGCTCAGGTTCCATTGCTGTTGGTTAAGTTTATACGGCACTGCAATAGTATCATCGCAACACGAAATGAAGATAAGTGAAAGGAGTTCATTTGGCAATTTGCGAAGAGGTGAAAGGGCTGATTGATAAAGCTCGACCTCGGCGAGCTTGTTGCGGCGGCGCAGATCAAGCTCATCCATCATAGTTCGTAGGCGAGCTACCTCGCTGTCTATGTAGCCAACCTCTGAATAGGCTTGGTTTATGAGTCGTCTGGCCCGCGTGCGAATAGATTCAGGTAGGGAGTCGTTATGGGTGGCCGCAGTCGAGGCGACATATTCCAGCATTGAGGACATGTTGGTTGTAGAGAGAGGGAATGCCGGTTATGAAAAGATGGCCGAACTTGAAATAGAAATCGTTGACGGAGTGGGTCTGTGACATTTTATCTGTACTAGTCACACCGGAATTGCCCCCATCAACAAGCGCTTTAGCTGTGGGCTATGACAAGAAGAATCTTCCTGTATTATACTGGTATATAAGTTTATATGATTTAGCGGAGACTTGGTGGCTTAACAGAGAAGTCAAGGGGCGGCTTGTTACTTGTTATGGTAGAAAAAGGCAACACGTGAGCGAAACCTCCATATTTTCTACATCAACATGAGATTTGCTCTCACAAAACTCTTCTCGGCCCAAACAAGACGCTGACAGTCTAGGATCAACAATGGATACAGGCTGGGACGAAGGCCGTGACTCGGAAACGGCGTGGAAGGACTTGAGAGAGACCGAGTGGGCCAAGATGTCGTCTGAATTCACGAACGTTCGTCTCGTCAGTTGTATATAAACTCGATCATACAATAAATTGATTGACCTAGGTTGGCTATCGCGAGGGTATAACTGCAGGCAAAGAGGCATCTGTACAAGAAGGATTTGATGCAGGATTTGCTGGTGTTGGAGCGCCTCTAGGAAGAGACCTTGGCATTCTCCGCGGCCGGTCCTCTGCATTACTCTCGTTCCTACTATCTATGCCACCAGATGTACTTGGAAATGAAAAGGAGACGCTTGTGCAGGAGGCCAGGGAGGTCGTATCGCAGCTGGGGAATATTCGGTTTTCAGATATCGAGCCACGCGATCTGGAAGCAGAGCAGCACGCACAGGAGCATCTCGATGCAGAGGGACAAGATATGGAAGTCAGTGATGAAGTGAGAAAGGTGAGAGATATGGAAAGTATAGAGGATATGATGGCTGGGCTATCTGCGGGGAAGCAATCTAGTATAGCTGGGAGACTAACAGCGAAGGATGTGGAAAGGTTAAAAGCACGATTACAGCTACTAGGCTCTCGCCTTGAGCTTCGCATTGATTTATCATGAGAGCTTGACGAGCACTCTGGTAACACTAGTCTGAGGTACTCGGCGAACCGATCCTGTTGCTCAGTATGAAATGTGTTCCTTGGCAATCAACGCCTAAAATATGATATAGATAGCGTATGCCTTGTTCACATTAGGTTGACTAGTAATGGAATCCCCACTCTAGGTCCCAGCCCCCCTAAACTTGTAAGTATGATTAGAGTCACCCAATGTAATTATTTATGGGTATCTGTAAGAGGTAAATATGCATAACAATGTAGGCTGAATCACTCGCCGATGCCTTGTTAGCTAAAATATACATTACTTTGCGGGAGCAACATAATCACGAGAAAGATCGATTTCGCCCTTCATGTGTGTATTCGTAATCCGAACTTGGCGTTGCCTGGGTGCCCCACCGCGTTTGCCCTTCTTTTTCGTTGTCGGGGCTTTGGGTACAGGTGCCTCGGCATTCGTCACCTGTAGACCCTCTGCACCCCGGTTTAGTTCGGCTCATACGGAAACAATGAGAGCATACCTGAAGCAAGTTGTTTCAAAAGATCGACGTCATTGGGGACCTTTAACGAGTGCCATAACTCGTGAAACTCTGGGCCCAGCACGTTAGTGATGCCTTTTATGATGCATGTATTCTGCCACATCCACCCGAACCTCCATCCAACAACTGGATCAAATGCTGAGTGCCCACGCACCTTTCTCTACCGACATGCCCCCACTCTCCTCCGTTGGTTTGATCTCATTCCAGAATACCATCCGTAGCTGCCCATCTTTCACCGTTCGTGTTACCAAAACATCGCCCTCTTTTTCTAGCTCTTCAATGGCAGCTGGTGCCTCCTTCCATGATTCTTTCAGAGCACGAACAGAAATGCCACCACCTTTCCTTGTTTGCCGTTGGATTTCCGTTAGGAGTGCAGCTTTGTTCCGGAAGTTGTACTCATGCTGTACAAAATGTTAACAAGGATATTGAATGGAAACGGATTGACTGTACAGACTTTGTATGAATATAAATCTGTTTTAGGGTCCCAGATGACTCGGTCATGGGCTTTAAATTTTTCGAGCAGTAGATGGTCGGTGTCTAGAGGAGTATTTGTTACAATAGCAAGATCTTGTAGTCGCATAGGGTTTTGGGTGGACTGTGACATTTCTTCTATTGTTCAATCATGATAGATGCTCTCTTCCACTCACCTTGAGATGGTTCACTGCGTACACGAGCTGCGTATTGACATTGGTCCCAGACCCAGTGTCCGCGGGCTGCGAGTAGACAATGTCTAATTGAAAGATTGAAGCAGACTGAACATGTTGGTTGGCAAATAGTATATACTTGTCTTTGGTCGTTTCTTTTTTGGCGATGGTTGCGAGGACGCCTCGGGTGGTGAAGAGGCTGATGCCCTGGGCTCGGGCGCGGGTGGCTGAGAGTGCCACGACGTATAATCTTGTCTCTTTAGCACGGAGCTGAATGCTGCAGCATCCTTCGCGAGCTTTGACATGGCGGTGCGGGTGAAAGCCACCTATTGTCTACCTGAATGTCACGTTCGGTGTCACGCACATTCTTGACCTTACGCGACTTGGCCCCCTACATATGTCTCATGACGGCTTGAAGGTATGCCAGTTTTATATACATATATCAGACAAGTAAATAACAGGTTTGAATAGGATGGAATCGCAAGAAAACGCAGAAAGCTGATGGAACCGCCAGACGGATTTACAAAGCGCAAGCCAGTGGATGCACCCAAGCCGAACATTCCAGTTCCCAAATTCACTTCAGCATTCAATGAAGCATCTCATGCGCAGATAACAGCGAAAAGGCTGGTCTGTAAACCGAAACCAGCGTTG
Organism: Calocybe gangraenosa; assembly: GCA_018221785.1. NCBI lineage: Eukaryota > Fungi > Basidiomycota > Agaricomycetes > Agaricales > Lyophyllaceae > Calocybe > Calocybe gangraenosa. The sequence goes on from JABCKK010000044.1 coordinate 24,174, forward strand.
GCGCTATCCCAGGACGTAATCTATAAAGGTAATTTTAGGCAACTCACCATACCTAGCCTCCCTCTCCCACCGAAAGACAAAGAGAGACCTTCTGCGCCTCTTCTTCGTGCTATTGCTCCTCCCGATCCCCGTGCTGTGGCAATACGCGAGACCCCGTCAGGTACGATCCCCGTCCTGCAGTTGCGTCCTGCTCCACTACGACCACCTCTCCCGAATGTCATACCACTCAAACACGGCGTTCCACTCAAAGACCTACCATTACCCCCAGCATTTCCTCTACAACCTGAAACGACGACTGATAAACCCATGCGTACGATATCAACTACCGAAATAGCCCTTGCAACAGATCTTTCTACAGAAAGCGGAACGGCTGAGCTGGCGCACATATTTTTACATGACCAACATCCTGAACTTGTTGCCTCTAGTACCGGGGAACTTCCGGAATGGAATATCGGAATGAGCCCTCAAAAAGGGTCAAAGTTTATCAAAGGTAAAGGTAAGGAGGCTAAATTCGTCAGGTAAGTTATCACAAATCGACGTGGTGCTTGAACCCCACTCATGCTAATGCAGAGGTGGCCTCGCTGCACGCGCATCTGAGCTCATGACACGCTCGCGTACATCTCTTGCCCTGTGGCAAAAAGATATTGAACACCAGCTCGCATCGTCCTCGCCTAATTACTTCAAGGCTCATCTTCGTCTGCGCATCATCAAGATATCTAGCCCTCCTATGGGTGCAAGCTCTGGTTCGCCTCGTAAAAGATCGTTTTCGGCCTCTATCAGTGCTTCACCTGGCGTTGCCTTTTGCCAGGTAGTCTCTGTTGAACACGGTCTACTTGCCCGCACAACGTACAACGCAATGGAGCGAAAGCAATACCTTGTTGTCTTTTCCTTCCCTACCACGGCCCCGCCCCGTTTCAAAGGCAAGGATAGTATCTACGTTCGTAATCCAGAGGATTTCGTCGTCGGACACGAGGTCTATGTTTGGGAACCATGGCTGGAGGTTTCTCTGGCCTCTCAGCTGCTAAATTCCTTCGATGGCGTTTCGTCTGTAAATATAGAACCGGAACTATCGGTGCTTAGAGCTGCTCCGTTTCCCGCCCTTCCTTCAACATGTCCTCAGCCGTCTCCACCAGTGCAACCAATAGAGCATGAGCTAAATTTGGTTAATCATGCCCTGCTAATCTCCCGATTTGTTATTCTGCCAAGGACTAAAGAATTTACCGACCTCGAAAACTCCGAGTGATAATCATTGGTGCTGTTACTGTTGCTGTATCTTTGTCGAGCGTCCTTGCACCTAGCCCATCAGTTATCCGCTATCCGCTTTTGCTTTATGCCATGTTGTATTGTATATGTACTGTACGCTACATAAATATGGACAAATTTTTACGTTTCAATGTGATTGACGAGCGCATGGTACCCACCCGTCGTCACTGACAGGTATATCTGTAACTTACATGTCGGATATTCACATCAAACAAACTGTCTCTCATGAAGTCCCCCGTGTAAAACCTCCGCCCAAGAACTCTGCGGTCCCGGTGCCATTTGAATATCTTCCAAGTGATGATGGAACGGACGAGAATATCCTCATATTGCTACACGGGCTAGGTGAGCGCCCTACTCTCCTTTTGACACATGTCATGACAATGGTATACTGCTGGTAGGCGATACTCATACCCCTTTTGCAAAGATGGCACGTCAATTGAAGCTCCCACAAACCGCTGTTCTCACATTGCGCGCACCTCAGCGGTAGGGAACGTCATCTAAAGCGTGTATCTCTAGGCCAATTAATCTTGGCGAGTCCAGGGTTCCCTATCTATATGAAGATGCATTCCAGTGGTACACCTCTTTCGATCAACTTGGCGATCTAATTGAAAGACCCAACCCCACGTCTGCTATTGAACTGTTAACCAACGTGGTGAAACACCTGATTGACGCCTGTGGTTGGCCACCACATAGGATTCATTTGTTTGGGTTTGCGCAGGGCGGAAGCGTAGCAGCAGAGTTTGGAGTAGCTTGGTGGAAAGAGTATCTTCTGAGTCAGAGTTCGTCTTCAGCTTCCGCGATCGTTCCTAAAGGTGTGTTGGGCTCAATCACATCGATATCTGGCCCATTGCTCTCGTATCCCACGTCTACGAAAAGCCCAACACCAACGCTTATCGTGCACAATCCACCACCTGCTGAAACAGCATTACCTTCAGGGGCGATCGCTGCATATCAAAAGGCCTACCACAATGTCACTGAGCAGAAAAACAAAGATCTTGGAATGCCTGCATCAAAGGCGGGATGGCAGCCCATTATGCAGTTTTGGAGTACACATCTGGGGCGGAGGCAGTTGGAAGGGCTATATGAAGTCATGAGTGGTGTAACTCCAGTTCCATGATTTTATTATTGTTAGAGTCAGTAAGTTCCGATTGTCTTATAAATATGAGCAACCACATTAAGTTTGCTAGTGCATCGTTTATCTAGACTATCACAGTGTACCGTAACCCATGTATGACGTGAATCGTAATATACGTTCAGAGCTCTAAAGTTGCCAATGGAAACCCCCTCTTGCCATCCCAATTAATTCAGTTTATCGGTGCTTGTCACCTTCACCTCTACTTTATGAGTAGGGCTTGTACTCCTACTTGCCAGCCGACTCGCATAACGGCTGCTATCATCATAGTCGCTGCCTTCCGCTCGAAGCTCCGAATGACCCATCTTGGTCAACTTCTCGTCAAAATCACGCTTGCGATACCCCAGAACGATACGTTCCAGGAGTTCAGAGGTAGATATGCCGGGTGTCCGCCGAGTTGGGATAAATTTGCCTATGAATGGTTTTAGGATGGTCGACGTAGAGAAAAGTCGATATATACATACCTTGACTTTTGACATAAGCGTACACATCCTCGTGCCCAGTGCTGGCATATGGGTCTTCATCGTGGGCTATGTAGTCGATCTGAAACTTCTGGATGAACTCCTCGTCGATTATCCAAGGGGCGTCGGCAACAATTTCATCAACCCAGCGACAATGCCTTGCGCCTTCGAGCCTAAATTTACCGATCAGCGGAGTTTGGGGTCACGATGTGCTACGGCGAACCTCTCTGCATGCGTCATAATGCCTTGGGCTTTATGAGATTTGACCAATTCATCGGAGCAAACGCCGACGAGAAGATAAACTGAAGGGAACGATAATTTTGCCTGTCGAAGTTGTAATGCGTGGCTGAAGGATAAGTGAGCTTGCTTTGACAAATGCTTCAAGGAGAAATTACCCAAAGTGGAAAAGATCATATACTCCTATATCAGGTGATTGGTGTTGTAGAGAAAATTAATGACGTAGGGTAAAAACTGTGACCACTGACCGTCCGCGTAGACACGCACAGGTCGATCTGTGGGTGGAGGGTTGATTTTGTATTGTCGCCATGACTCTCCGTCGATAGCCTTCTGAACAAAGGCTTGTATGTCTTCTGCGGTGAGAGCAGCGGGATCAAAGGCCGATTCAGAGGCAGCTGCAACAGCTGGTTCCTCAGGTATGTGAAGGGGTGCAGGGTGAGTTTGCATGGGAAGAGATATAAAGACTGGGTGATTGGACTCGGTAGTGGCTCGTATAGATGGTACTGGATTGCTTTGCTCTGTGACTGGAGTAGTTGAAGAGGAAGGGTAGCCTGGGTTGATTGGGGTGTCAAGAGTGGACGTCGAGGATGTAGGGTTGTGGTGGTATGCAACCTTTGGGTAAAGCATGTCTGGCCCGGCAGTTGCACTGGACTCAACATCTCCATCATATGTGGGTGAATCTACGCCGTCCGAGTCTGACATTAGGCTTGACGCGAGTTGGTGCTTGATACGAGACGCAGATGCTGGTTTGAGATGGGAGGAACGCAAGTTATTCTGGTTACTTCCGTGGCGGGCAGCGGGAATTGACACAGTCGAACCACCATCGTCTGTTAACGGATCGTTGTCCTCCTCAGATCTATAACCATCCGATGATGACATTGTGGTCAGCCAACATGAAGAAATAGAAATTACTTACGCATCATACGCAGGAGAGTCCAGCGCTGGGGGATACTTCCCAAATGACCTTTTACTGTGCAGTATCTTACGGGGAGCTTCCACTGACATGGTGGGTGGAGAAATTTCAGTTGTGACATGTTAGGTCACACATACTTTTATATTGGTCGATCACCATCAACCTACAACGAGCTTGAACGGTCATGTCAGAGAAAATCGCACAAAAGCCACAACCTCATGCTCATGCTCATGCTCAGTCGTCAACTGGCGTGTCTTGGATAACAAGCGCCATTCTAGTCTCGGTTCTCTTTGCTGGGTGGCTCTCTGACTCTTTTAGTAGCCTTTTGTCGACCAACAGCTACATTGTATGTTCAGAGTCAAACAACATATATACCGTGGAGGAATCTAGACCCCGTGTGCAATGCATATCGGTCAAAAATTCAATAATTACCAACACCGGAAGCTTTGGTATCGAATGATAGCTATTAACATGAATGGCATTTCTCACACGGTTTTTACAAGACGAAGTCACAAACCGGCACCCCTCCAGCAGCGTTGTACACACGTTTGTCCCAGGGTGGGCTTCGAACATCATCGGCAGGAACAACAAAGTGTTCTACATAAACCCGCGGTCTATCGTTGTTCCTGGTCTTGCAGGTAATGAGGTTTTAATTGTCCTCTCGTGACCCTAGAGGGTTTATCGAACCTCCGGTAGACGCGCATGCACATGTTCTTGAGTATGGTTTTATGATGCAGCTTCCTCTGGCTGCTGCGACATCCATCACAGGTAGGCTAAACACGTGAGTTTCATACTTATTGACCGACATTGCAAACACTCTCAGATGTCATTGAGCGCATTAAATCTTATATATTGGCTCACCCGGATATACTAAATGATAGAACAAAATGGATAGAGGGAATGGGTTGGGATCAAACTAAATGGCCAGGAGCTCAGTTCCCTATTGCTGTAGGTTTTCCAGGCACAAACTTCATGATACGAAATAAACGCGGTCATATGGCTAACCAAACCCATAGACTGACCTCGACAATGATCCTCTTTTGAAAGGCAGGCCCATATCTCTCAGTCGAGTCGATGGTCACGCGAAATGGGTCTCTCCCCACGTTCTGGAATTAATGGGTGACCTCCCAAGTAAAGTTGATGGCGGAAATATTGTTCGTGACGCCAAAGGCAGACCTACTGGTGACGTTCATTGATCATAAAAACCTAACTCACGATTTTGACTTCGTTTTCCAGGTGTCTTTGTTGACAAAGCTATGGATCTGATACCTATTCCTGAATGGTCTGAGGAACGCATGTCCCATTTCTTCAATACCACGATGAAGGACGCTTTGGCTCATGGTTTGACATCTATACACGACGCGATGTCGTACCCAAATCAAATTGAATTTTTCAAGAGGTGCATATAAATCTTGCGATACTCAATTATCTGGACTCACGCAATGTCTAATAGGAAAGCTGATGAAGGCGGATTGCCCGTTCGCAAATTTACAACGTCATTTTCATTGCTCGACGCTGACAGCTACTGCTTAGACCCGTCTTTACCTTATGGGTCACTTGGGTTCAAACCACTACTGGGGATCCCAAATACCGAAAATGGTCAATTATGGTAAAGACGCGCGGCTTACGGTAAAGAGTGTGAAACTTGTAACAGATGGCACGTAACACCATATTTCTTATACCTGTCGAATGACCGCCGAACTTTTAGGTGCGCTTGGATCATGGGGCGCGGCACTCCTAAAGCCTTATTCTGATAAGCCAGAAACCAGTGGCATCATGCTGACACCTCCAGCTGAACTGTCGAAGCTAGTGCATCAATTTTGGAAAGATGGATATCAGGTCGTGAGTCATTTAGTGGTTTCCTGGCATGTGAAAGCTGATGGACAGAATATTCACTGCATTGGAGACCGCGCGAATCATGTTGTTCTGGACATTTTCGAAGATATATTAATGAAAAGGGGGGGAAATGTGACAGAATGGAGGCCCCGCATTGAACACGCGCAGATAATGACGCTCGACGATCTGCAAAGGACAGGGAAGTTGGGCGGTATGTATTCCATTGCCAGCATCCCAGTTTGTCGCTAATGAAATTGTAATCAGTTATAGCCAGTGTCCAACCTACGCATGCGTAAGTAAATACAGTTGCCCACTGACAGTCCTTCAAGACAAAGACAATTGCGTTGTACCCCTAGCACATCGGACATGGCATATGCGGAATCCCGCCTTGTAGGTTTATTTCCACCTCGCATATGTATATACACCAGACAAGACTCATGAGCCTCTCAGGGGCTAAAACGAATTAAAGGCGCCTATGCCTACCAAACGCTGCTGCAGTTCGTGAGATTCTCGTTCGAAATGAATCGATTCTCATGACGTTCTCACATGTAGGGTTTCACCAAGCCATGTCCTTCCACTTGGCTCGGATTTCCCCGTTGAATCAGTAAACCCCTTGTTGGGCTTTTACGCAGCAATAGCACGTCTTGACTTGGAAGGGACGTCGCCTCATGGAAAAGGTGGCTGGTCAGTGACTTGATATCACGTCGCTAGATGACAATTCAAACTCATGAATTAGGTACCCAAAAGAACGACTGACTCGCGCTCAAGCCTTGAAAGGCATGACTCTCGACCCCGCCTACGCCTCATTCGCAGAAGCATACCTAGGCTCCCTCGTACCGGGAAAGAAGGCCGATTTCGTCGTGCTCGATAGGGATATCATGACTATCCCAGCTGCAGAGATCCTACAGACCAAGGTCAGCGCAACCATCATTGACGGAAAAGTGGCCTATGGCAGTCTCTGAGTTTTGATGGGTATTGAACAACCGACTAATGAAAGTCCAAATAACTCTATACAAGTAAGGCGAAGGAAGTTGTCTTTGCTCAGCATGATTCGGTTATACATGTGCTGTGGTATCCGAAAGTGAAGAATAATTACCTACATACGAAGACCAGAATCAACTAGGATGCATACACCTCGTAATCTGATGTGGATTTCCATGGCCATCGCAAAAGTTCTTACCAATCAAGTGTTGTCCGGCTGCCGCCTACGAATTCTACACTTCCATCATTCTTTACTTTTGCCACTTCCCATACCCCTGTGAGAGATCCATCAACGATCTTGACTACACCATGCTTTTCATCTCCTTCTATCTTAAGCGTTGCAGACACCTCTCCCGGGTTGGTACTGCTTGGGACGTTAATAGTCGTGTCAATTGTGCTGCCAACCGGGTTGCAGCGAATAGAGACATGTTCAGAATAGTTGTAGCTGGCATGCTTCCGGCCTTGAGGACCTTGAGGTACGCTTTTGCAAGTTGCAATGGCAGAACCTGGGCGTAAAAGTAAAGGAAGGCTGAAAAAATCGTGTGTTTCAGTTACGAAGCCAGGTCCTTTGCGTATTTTGCCGTCCAAGATACCATACCAGCTTCCCTCGGGAACGTAATATTGGATGGTGCCTTCAGCACTGAAAACAGGAACGACCATGAGACTAGGCCCAAGCATATATTGGGTGTCGAGGTTCCATACGAAAGGGTCTTCTGGGAATTCTAAGAAAAGTGGCCGCATCATCGCCACGCCGGTCTTGTGGGCGTCTATCGCCGTGGAGTATAGATATGGCATTAGGCTCAACTTCAGGTCCATAAACCTCTTCAGTACGGCATCTGCCTCGCCTGATTGGTCAATGAGCCATGGGACCTGGAAGAACCTAAGTGAGTCAACCTTCTATTGCGATGATTGATGGCCAACCCTATAACTTCCGCTGCCGTGTAATCGAGAATGACTAGAGAGAGCACCGAAAGCAAACCAACGTTTATATAATGCAGGGTCTGGTGTACCCTCGAATCCACCTGCATCGTCAAGTAACGTCAAGCCATAGACGAGTACACCAATCGGTTATTCCTTACCAATATCATCTGTGGTGACTGGAATCAGGTCATAGACCACGGGTTATATAATGATACCTACGTGCCCAAAACCCATAACCACAGAGACCGAGGCTTAGACCACCTCGCAATGTTTCCGCCATGGCCTCAAAGGTGGACATGGGATCGCCACCCCAATGAACAGGGAAACGCTGGCCACCAGCTGTCGTGGACCGAGCAAAAACAATTGCTTGGTTTTTTCCCAACTTCTTCTCAATGATATCGAACGTGACTTTATTGTACAAAAATGCGAAGTAATTGTGCATTTTGTGGGGATCAGAACCATCGTAGTATACCGTATTTCCAGTTGGAATACGTTCGCCAAAATCAGTCTAAGTAAGTTATCGTTAGTCGGCTGGATCAGTATTACTAGAGCGATACAACCGCACTTTGAAGCAATCCACACCAAGGTCTATGAGTTTTTCGAGCTTGGACTGATACCACTTACAAGCCTCGGGATTTGTGAAATCAATGATTGCCATTCCTGCTTGCTAGAAGAGTACAGGCTGCGATTAATAGAGCATTGCTTAACAGGTTTATAACGGAACTAACCCAGAAGTCGTGTTGCCAGACGCTGCCATCTGCCATCTTGATAAAATAGCCATTTTTCGCACCCTCGTCAAATAGCTTGCTTTCCTGCGCAATATACGGGTTGATCCATACAGATGTCTAGAGAGAGCAAAGGTCGTTAGGTATACAGACAGGCTTGAGAGTATCGCTGTCTGACATTGTATCCATCGCGTTTGAGTCGCGCCAGTTGCCCCTCGGCGTCAGGAAAGAACTCCTCATCGAACTCATACTCGCACCAATGGAAGCCTCTCTGCCAAAAGCAGTCAAAGTGGAATACTCCAACAGGGATATCTCTCGAGTCCATTCCTTTCAGAAACTCGGTCACAGTGGCTTCATCGTAACTGGTAGTGAAAGAGGTGGAAAGCCATAATCCAAATGACCATGGAGGTGGTAGGGCAGGCCTGCCAGTCAGTAAGGCGTATCGTTTGATCACTTCGGCAGGAGATGGACCATGAATGATGTACGCAGATAAGGACTCATAAGGGACGGCGATGTTGACTCGAGTGGTGCCTGGAAGACCGTCGTTAAGGAGAGTAGAGAAAGAGAGCTTCGGAACGCACGTTCGCTTTGCACTTCAAATGTCACAAGCCCGGGACAGGGAATAAAAACTCCATATCCTCGGGAGCTGATAAAAAAGGGGACGTTCTTGTAAGTCAACTCGGATGAAGTTCCGCTATCCTCATTCCACATGTCAATAGCCTTGATAAAAAGATCAGCACTATCTCAGCAATAGGCGGGGATATCTCACCTGCCCGTTTTTGACAAAGGGTCCAAACCTTTCGCCCAGCCCATATATCTTTTCACCAATAGAGAGTTGAAACTGCATGGTAAACCACCTCTCGCCCTTATCTGGATCAGTCAGAGACAACCGGGGATGGGTCGCATTGGTTTCCTTTTTGATGTACCCAATGGAACGCCATCCTAGCTTGGTCAATAGAATATCGGGGCCAGGTGCCACAATCGTTGAGTTGGGACTATTATGTGAGGTTATGTCGATGTTAAAAGAGGACGGACGAGTATCTATGGTGGCTGAAAGCGTTTTTGTTGCGAGGCTGAGCGTCGTGTCGGTCTTTTTTGTTGACAAAGAGTCCTGCCGTCCAGCCGCCTGAATACGGTAAGAATTGAGCTCATCGAGCCAGATGTGACAAATTCACCAAAGTCGGGTAATCAATGTCCGGATAGAGCTCGTAATTTGGGCCTAGGGTAGTCCGTCGCTGCCCTTTCCAATGATATGCGGTCAAAAGAAGCGTGTCTGGCAGGGGCGAAGAACATTCGACCGTTATGGTGGGGGTGTTGAGAATGTCTCCCCTATGGTTCACATGCTTACTCGTCTGTATATGGAGGGTCACTGGAAGCTTCAAAAACCGCAATCTAAGGCACTTACGGCCACACAACGTATGCTGTCTTTCTGTGCTTCGGATTTGATAGCCTCCACTGCCCAATCTATAGCTACGCCATCCGCATTCCACCACATGCCATTTGAGAATTTTACCATCGCTATGTAAAAGGAGTTTTCGCCCGCAGTAAAGGTTTTGGCCCCGCTGAAGATAGGAAGCCTATGAAGGGGTAGGTCTTCTATCACATTCGGATAAGCAGATTCTGGTAGCTCAGCTTATAAGCTCGCGGTAGAAATATGGAGAAGCTCATGGTAGTCACATGGAAACGCCGGCCCGTCAGTTGCATCCATCGTACCCGCCACATCCGGTGT
>JABCKK010000044.1:34447-49538 GCA_018221785.1 Calocybe gangraenosa
TTGCAATTTGTGGGTGGCGTCCAGCCTTCCAGCTTCCACTTCCAAATACTCCTGTCCGGCGGTGTACGCAAGCGTTTTCGCGTATAATATATGTACATCTATAGAGCTTGAGCCATGTGCACCACCATAGCATTATACTCTGTCTTCACATACTGCCACAACCACTAGAACAATGGTCCCGACCCAATCTAGGAAGTACAGACCGAAGAATCAACGGCTCAGCAGCAACCCCAAGCTCACCTGTTACACATTCAATTGCGCCTTGCTCGTCGCGACTGGCTCACTACTTCTTGGCGTAGACGTAGGCGTCATAACAACCGTGATTGCGCAGCCCGCATACTTAGACTATTTCAAGCCATATACGAGTAAGCGAATTTGTCTAGTGCCATTCGTTTATAATGAGTTTTGACTTGTTATCTTTATTTCAAGCCGACGGAGCAGTCGTGTCTACGTTTTTCGCTGGAAGCTTCGTTGGGGTGGCGTTTGCAGGCTGGGCTGCTGATAGTTGGGGTCGTAAAAAGCAATAATGTTCGCCGCATTCTGGGCTTTAATTGCGGGAGCCGTCCAAGCAGGTTCCACCCATGTTGGAATGCTGATTACAGGTCGTATCTTATGTGGGTTTGCTAACGGCACATTGAGTGAGATGGCCTACCATATCCTCTGTCGTTTGCTCACTTACTGTATTCACAAGATACGACGGTTTTGATATATAGTGCAGAGATTGCGCCCCCACATAAAGTATGCCGCTGTTATGACTGTGAACACGACTCTCAGGTTAAATACCAACATCAAGCGTGGCCTAGTTAGCGGTTTACATGCGCAACTTGCCGGAATTGGCTATTGCCTTGCTAATGTGAGAATATTGCGTGCATATATCACATCATATGTGCATTTCTGATATCATGACAGTGGATTGGTTTCGCGTGTTCGTTTGCAAACAACCAGATTCAGTGGCGGCTTCCACTCGCCTTTCGTGAGTAGTTCCACTGATCCATTTGTTGATATCCTCACAGCTCTTATCCTATGGCATAGAGTGTATCCCTGCTCTAGTCCTTTTAACCGGCGTCCATCTTCTGCCAAGCTCTCCACGTTGGTTATTGGAACATGGCCGCGACGAGGAAGCATCAACCGTCTTTAAGAGATTAAATGGTGTCGGAAGTACGTTACATCAGGACCAGGACGTTCTTTGCCAATTTCATCAGATGAAAGAATGGATACAATATGAGAGGGACACCTCCCTGAGGAATCTTTCTAAGATCCTCAGTACCAAGCATACTCGAAAGAGGCTTCTACTTGCGATACTGGTTCGACTGATTGCCCAATTGTCGGGAGTTACCGTTGTAGGCTGTGTGCCCTCTTACCTTTCTTTCGACAACTGATGTGTAACTCTTTGCCCTCTCTACCAAGATTGTGCGTCTTATAGATCTTCGAACACAATCAGTATAATGTCCTCATGTTGATGTCTCCTTGCGAGTAGATCAGCCTGTACTATACAAGGGTTTAGGGATCACCGGACATCTGGTCAGTAATTAGTGATCAGATCAATTGTGACGATTCAGGAGAAGGCTGATGATGATGTCCAGGTTACACTGCTTGCCGCAGTTTCCGGTCTGTACTGTATCGTATAGTACCATAGTATCCCGGAACTGTCTACCCGAACATATACAGGCACAGCGGTTCCAATCGCCAATCTCGTCGCTCTCTTGTTTATCGATAAATGGAGCCGAAAAACGACGATGTGGATCTCCTGCCTCGCAATGGCTTGTAATATGGTGCTCATCACGGGCTTTACGGCCAAATTCACCGAATCCGACAATAAAGTTGGGCAGAGCTTTACAGTCGCCTTTATAATCTCCTATATGGTCATGTATGGCTAGATCCATGGAGCGCAGAAGTTCATTTGGGTATGTGCCAGCTAGTGCGGTTTACCTGCCGGAGATCATGAATCAAGCTCCCCGGGCCCGAGGCTCGAGTATAGCTGCTTGCATTGACATTCTTGCCACTGGTCAGACTTCACCATTTATTTGAAGCCATACATTGGAATATGCTCATACATGCCGTCAGTATTAACCATCCAGATATCACCACGCGCTTTCGCAAGTATCGGATACAAGTACTACTCCGTGTTTATTTGTACTAACCTTCTCGCAGCCATGATGTTGGTGCTCTCACATATATTTGACGGCGAATGTCACTGATATTTTCTGGTTTAGTATATTGTACGTTTATCCAGCCATGGGTCATACTATCGGCGTGTCTGATCTAGACCCAGTACAATGTTTGTTGAGACCAGGGGTAAAACTTTGGAGGAGATCAACCATCTTTTTGATCCTACAATGGAAACTCGACCCAACACAGGCGAGTTGACTGACCGTCTTGAAACAGTCAAGTAGCCTCGCTAGGTCACTGAACCCAAACACGGGCATTCTATATCAAGTTGGATAATGTACGTCAATTGTAAGTCCTACCAATAATACAAAAGACTCTCGCTAAATCTGAGGTGATCAAACAATGGTATTCTGTCATTCCAGGTCAAATAGATGTGACTCGAAGAAGTATGGTTATTCCAGGAGAATTATCGAATTTCTGTAAAGCTTCACTTTTGATGATTTAAATTTATGGCTTGTTTTTAGCCATCAGCCGGCTCGTTTTAAGCAGCAGCAAGCGTCCACCTCCCTCACACCTCTCCACAGCCCGCCACAAAACATTCACAGCCAGAAAAAGCGGCTCTGCGAGACAGGATACCTTATTTCAATATTCTCTCTTTACTGCTCTTACCATATGTAAATGTGTTTCTATTATCACGTTGTGATCTACATCATTTGGTTCTCTTCACACACATAGTTTGTAATATCCCAGCGTAATAGGGAACCCGATTATGCTGTAGCTATAATTTCACCCAGTGCTCCACTAGTACTATGCTTCCTCGGCGTTTTCCGAACCATACACAAAGTAACTATACTATACTTCACTGACGGTTTACAAGGAATACAGACCCACCCAGTACACGCTCAGTCGCGCACTATCTGTTCCACTAGTTCATTTGCGCAGCCCAGTTAAATAGGCCATCTCAAGCCTTATACGTCTGGCATCAACAACTCATACGGTTAACTTCTTATCCTTATTACAAACCGATAGCTGGAATGTTTTTCCCCAGAGAATTTTGTTCATTGGGGTGGCGTTTCCCGGGTGGGCTATGATATATGATAGGTGGGTCGCAAACAAACCATAAAACTTGCTGCGTTTCGGGCTTTAATCACCTTGCCAAGCGGATTCTGTCCATTGGAATGTTTGATCTCGAGTTGTATAGCCGTGAACGGAGCACTGAGTGAACGTTCAATCCGCACCCCTTTGCTCACTTACAGTTTCACAAGATACGACGATTTTGATATAGCGCAAAGATAGCACCCCACGCGAGGTATACAATAATTATAAACTGATAGCCGTGCCCTTGTGACTCGTAAGTTGCCCATGTACATGTAGCATTAACCGCGGCCTGAATTTATTTTATTCTTTGAAAATCCTAGTTTATAGAATTGACCTGCTTCACTCGGCGAGCGAAGCAGGCCATTCCTATTTAGTTGAGGAGCCACAGACCCCCCCTAGATACCCTAATTGCTGAGGACAACGCCGCTACCCTCCGGCCCAAGTCCCTTGGACTCGTTTTGGATGCCTCTCCCTTACTCCAGAATTGTACTCTTCTCTTCCCTGTCCTCCTTGTCTCTAGCCAGTTTTTCAATAAGACCAAAGTGTTCAGCTCCCGATGGGGACGTGCGCGGATGGGTGGACTGCACGCACGTTTACAGTAGCTAAGCTGCAGGAAAGAATGTGAGTGACTCCCTGGGTTACCTGGCCCATATCGGGCACCTTCGATCCCTTGAAACCTCTGCTACACGGCCTCCTCATTGGTGTATGTGCGCAAGTTGTTAGGCTTCACATCGAGGTCATTCTGAGCCAGTTCACCAGATGAAAGATTGAATATAATATGACAGGGATACCGCCTTGATGGAGAGTATCAAGGCTACTCTGGGAAGAACACTTCTTGCGATACTGGTCCGGCCAGTTATACTGTTGTCGGAAGTTACTGTTGTAGGCTGTGCGCCTTCTCAATCCTAATATGTGATCTTGACTCACTGCTCTCCTTACCAAGATCGATCGCGCGTTTCCTAAATCACGATGACGCTGCGCCTGATGCCTTTTTGCAAACAGATCAGTCTGTGTTTAACCGAGGTTTATGAAATACCCTTCATATAGTCAATGGCAACCGAGTTCAACAAGACTAAGGTAACAATAATGTCCAGGTTGACCGCCTGCTGCGCTTTCTGTTGCAATCTATTTGTAATATCGCCCAACTGATTGCCCGATTTACAAGGGATGGTGGTCCCAATTACTAACTTCGTACTCTTGTTCATTGATAAATGGAATAGGAAGTGACCGTGATGGCGCTCATCGTGGGCTTCACGGCGAAGTATATAAACCCGATAGTAACGTCGTGCAGAGCTCTACAGTCGTTTTGACAATATCCTCCGTGGTCATGTATACGCTTTAGATCCATGGGTTTATTTGTATTCAAATTTTGAGGTTTTCTGGCAAGCTAGCTCGGTTCATCTACCAGAGATTGTGAATGAAGGCTATCTGGGCCCGAAATTCAAATATACATAGCTACATGTGTTCATCACCTCGCTGCTATTTTCGGCTGTATAGTTGGTTCATTCTTTTGCGAAACAATTTAGTTCTGACCATCCAGATATCACCTCGCACCTTCGGTTACGAGTACTACCCCGTGTTCGTCGGTACTATCTTCCTGTGATGTTGGGTTCTTGTATGTATTGTACGATGACACCACTGGTATTTTTGGTTTAGCGTTGTACGTCATATTTATGCCTGCCTAACATTATGTCTAATATGAGCTAGCACAAGACTTGTTAAGACCAAGGGTAAATCTCTAGAAGAGATCGATGATTCTTGCGGCACAGGTGAGTGACTCCATTCTGAAACGGTCAAGTAACTTGAGTAGGTACTGAATCACACGGAACCAAGCGTGCGTCAATTTGAACGGTATATGTTATTTAATTGTGAGACAGACAGATAGATATGATAAGTGAGGGTAATGCCATAAAAGCGGAATGCACCCATCCACCTCACCCCAAAATCCAAAATGATAGACAACGAAAACACCGAGTTCAACCGTTATGCATATAAATATAGCAACGAAGCTGTATATGATACAATTGGAGGAATAATAAGAATTGCCTGTATTGTGACTTCAGGTTGTAAAGTGATGTGTGATGTTGGCGGATAACACACCTCGGTAGAGGTGTCCGTAATACCTATGTATAGGTGGAACTCTCCAGTCCAGCCTTACTAACTCTTCGCATAGGCTGCAATGTAGTCTCGTCCACTGGTGCACGCCGCGCGTGGCGATATCGACCTGATGCATCTTTGATTTCCATCTCCTGTCCCGAATCCCCGTTGACCCTATCAAGCAGCCCACCTGCTGATATCGACCCTGAGAAGCCGTCTATACTTTCCATGCCTGCCAATGCCGTGGGAGGCAAACTTTCACGTATATGGCCTCTGCGAAGATGCCCCCCACCGCCTATAGCGGCGCCAAAGGAATCATTGGGCCCGTTGGGTTGGTCATGCTGTGTGGTGCCAGCTGGGGCTGAGGGATGCACACCTACAGACTTACCGCCAAGCTCTTGCTCTTCAAACGTCATCAACTCCGAGACAAAGCCAATGTTGGGTGAAATGCCTTTGCGTCGTTCTAGAACGAACGAGTAGGCGCGTGACAAAGTCCAATGATTCGCGTGAATTAGGTATGCCATGACTGCTGTGACGGAGCGAGATTTCCCTGCTTTGCAGTGAACATAGGTAGGCGTGGAGTGAAGACGGGCGTCATCTAAAGAGTTTTCTTGAGCAATGGGGCGAAATAGGATTATATGAGGTACGGCGCACCAAGGATGTCACAAGCCTCTTTGACCCCACGAGCAATATTTTCTTCCTCAACGATGTCCCTCATCGGAATTTTATGATATTTGAATGTGTCCTTCAAATTGAGGCCTTGATCATCATCGCATTCGATAGACATATTGCGAATTCGCTTGACTCCGAGCTCCTGAAGCTCCTCGACGTGCTCCGTGGCGGTCAACTCTGGGCCAAGGTATAGGAAGTTGGGAAGGATTGTGGATATTGTGAATGCTGGGAAAGTTTCTTCTGTTGTTGGCGGATTATCCAGGTCTGGTCGGGCGGTTGAAGGTGATGGGGGTAGGAAAGGTTTTGGAGTCCCTGGCGTATGAGGCGGAGTGTAATATGGCGTAAGGAAATTGGAGATATCGTGAGATGGAGACGGAGGGAAGCGTGCCGCTGAACCTGGTGGAGAATGGTTAGAATAAACGAGGCTCAGATGAGAGGGGGATGCGGGCGCTTGGAGGCTGAGTGAGGGGGGAACAGTCAGTGTTGCCGATCTTAGGGTCCTCGTTCGAACGGAGAGACTAGGTGCATTCGGATTGAGACGCTCAGCGGACTTTGTATCGATGCGTCGGAGCATGGGCACACTAGGTCTTCTATGAGGTGGTGGCGGTCGGTGGAAACTCACCTGCGAGGGTGGAGGCGATGGCGTTGGATCTGCAATTTGTACATCGTCGGCAGAACTCAAGGTAGAGGAAGACATTGACGCAATCATCATCGGCAAGGGGGAGGAGGGAGGTTTGGTGGAGAGAGTGGACGAAGGCTCAATCTCTGGCAATGGCTTTGAACGAAAGGCGAACTGGGTATCAAGTTGAAAAAGGCCACCACCCTTCTTTAATCCGCCGCCTCCTGTCTGTGGGGGAGGCGAATCAACGTTGAAACCGAAATTGAACTCGCCCCCAGATATAATCAGGGTTTCGAATTCTGGATGGTGACCAGCTTCTGAAATCCCGCCTTTGAGATAATCAACACTGCCGTTTATGAGCAATGGTGAAAGCACGGGGATCAGAGCCCAAGCTGTCACCCCCACATTATCGTTATCTTTTGGGTCCATCTCATCATCATACACAACCACATTGCCATCCCATGTCGACTGACTGGGTGACATCAGTTCGTCCCAGGAATGTTTGCTGCCATCTGTGGTGATAAACTGACGTAAGGCATCAAGTGATTGAAACCCCCCGCCCGGCTTGCGGCATCTTTTGAGAATGAGGGATGGGATAGCAATGTTTACGCTTTGCTGTACATGAAATGAGAGAAAAGATGTGGGGGGGCGAGTATCGATCAGAAGGGGGCGTTTTGGAGATATGAGGCGCTCATAGAGTTGTGCCGCTTCAATAGCACGAGGAAATGGAGAATCAGAAAGAAGATCAGAGGATGGCAATCGTGCACTCGGAGGTCCTGATATGTGGGTTTCGGACAATGGCGTGAAATAGCTAGATGCGGTGCTTGAGGCTGGGCTGGTTGCACTGAGGGGATCAGTATCTCTCCAGGGTGTAGCAGATGATGGGAATGGGGATTGTTGGGCTGAATTGAGGTCAACCTTGGGTAGGGTGCTGTGTGAGCGTATAGGCCGTAGCTTCAGATTCTGCTTCACGCTCTTCCGCAATTCCTCCAATGCTTGCATCTCTTTAGTAATGTCGTCTGAGCTGCTATCCTCATCCGATGTGTCGAGCTTTAGTGCAGGTATTGAGGGTGGCGTAGACGGTGACGACTCGCCCGATGAAAGCTGTAGGGTCTCTTCGAATTCGTCGTAGGTGTCATCGTCGTCAGAAAGGTCCACAGGTGACTCTTCCACCAGTTCTATAGCTGGCAATCGCTTCTGGGTAGCCAAGGATAGATTTATGTTTGGCGGACGAGAACGTTTAGGAGCAGACATAGTGGGTACGGAAATATGGGACTGCCCTTGCCAGTGACAGATTTGAGTTGGCACCATCGGCTACAAACAACTGGTATGATGTATTTTTTTTTTCTTTTCCTTTTCCTTTTTCCGCCCTTTCTCGCCAAACTGGATCATCTGCGGTGCTTTC
Organism: Calocybe gangraenosa; assembly: GCA_018221785.1. Classification (NCBI taxonomy): domain Eukaryota; kingdom Fungi; phylum Basidiomycota; class Agaricomycetes; order Agaricales; family Lyophyllaceae; genus Calocybe; species Calocybe gangraenosa. Next base: position 42,448 of record JABCKK010000044.1, read on the forward strand.
GGCTCATATAACCGCATAAGACCCAGAGTCTGTTGTGCTACAATGTACCCCATATTAAAAATTTCTGCCCTCACGGACTTACATACAAGCTCATTGCACACCAGTCACATGCTGTTAGTTACAAATACAACCAAATACTGTCATGAAAGGGGGCTCCACTGCTGTTAACATCAAAGTCGACGAACACGGCTTCATGATCACCTATAACTTATTTACATGCCATGAATACCAGTAAGATGACATGTTCCCTGGAAACGAGCAAGAGGGGTCTCGAATGCTATGTTCGTTTCCAAACTCTACAATCGAAATACTATGTAAATCACGCGCGCAGCCAATCAAGGCAGCGAAACCGTGATGCGCTGTACCCCTTGGTCATAATACAGCCATGATTCATCTGTGGCTCTTGTGTTGGGGGATGCAGTTACAGGTGGTCGCATCTCACATACCTATCAGAACATCATTCTGTTCTTTCTTTCCGATTCACAGTGGACCTGTGCATCATTCGAGGCTATCACTTCTGAACAACATTTATCCTGTGCCCTTGTCCGTATCAGGAGCTAGAAGCAAGAGAGTGAGAATGTGATACCATTATAATTATTGATGTTTCGTGTGCTACATACATGCCTAAAGTCTCTTGAACATTCATCATTTCTCTAATGCCAAATCATGCAAAGGAAGAATGATTGTTACACCCTCTCGGGGCCTTCCTCGCCCCAATACGCTCGTTCGGTCAGGTTCTGCCAACAATAGCCCCGGTCCCTTTCTCTGCTTCTCTTTCTGCAAGCCATTCTCGAATAAAAGTACTGCTCATTTTAGTTTGCCGAAGTAGTTCCATATCACGATCATCAAGCCGTGCGGAATGGGGGCTAATGACGTCGATTATGAAGGTCTGGAGTGGTGGAAATCCTTTCTCTTCACGATGCGCCTTGACTGTCAAATGAATATGAGATGTTGTTTGGACCAAACGGGTGGGTCAAGTAAAAGGAGATAACCGTTATCGAATTGAGATGACCGGTGAGTGTTGGAAACAAGGCGGAGAGTGCGGAAGCAAAAGTGTAAATCAAAGATGACATACTAGCTTCAGCACCACCAACAGTTTCTCGGCTGACCACTAGCCCTTGGACGTTCGGATCCCATCCGGTAGGCCCGTGCACATCCTGGATGGGAACAATATAGTATTCGATGCCAGGACGAAACAGCTCCAGAAAGGCGCGGACACATGCCATCCGCACGGTAAGAGGTTGTAGTAAATGGGCGTTCTTCTTCTTTGTCAGAAGAACGTCATCTAAAATAGCGATGAGATTGTCAAAAATATACAGTTGAAAACTCAAATATAGAAGTACCAGTCATGCCAACTATGATTTTCTCATCAGCTATCCATGCGCCCATGCTGAGAAGAATCTTGTGCCCCGCGTGGAGATGATCAAAGGTACCGCCTAAGGCGACGACTGGGAGGTTTGTAGGTTTATGGGACGTCAGAGGGGAACCAGAAGATAAGAGGGGGGAAGAAGACACGGGCCCATCAAGCGGATCGTAAGTTGTTACTGGTAAGAACGTTTGGCTCAAAGATGAGATGGACGCGGGGAGAGGAACGGCAATTGAATCTGTATGTCAGCGTTTCTAGGGCGTGTCAAAGAAAACAAAGTCCCCAACGTACCACCAGCAACGCGAAATACGATATCTACCCCTTTTCCGAGATCGCAAGGCACGTCTGCATCAACTCCAAGAAGGAGCACGTCGATCTCCATAAGAATTCTGTCTAGGGATTGCGCAACGCTTGTTGCTTGGACATAAACATAAGTAAGTAGATGGAGAACGTCATCAAACCGGTCCGTCCGAGACACTCCGCGTAAAAGAGCAGGAGATGTTGGTGCCGGGTTATTGAAATAACGAGAGAACAGGACTATGGTGAGGTGTTGCCGGGTAGTGGTAGCTGCGGCAGTAATGAGAGATCCCAAGAAATGAGGGGGGTCAAGTGATGGAATGGTTGCAAGCAATAGCGCGCGTTCAGCAGCCTCCGATGTTGGAAACGGTGACGGGGAACGGTTTGCAGCGTACATGGTCAAGACGAGCAGACGAGCGGAGCCATAGCTCCGGAACACAGCACACAAATACCAATGACATCCCGTTAATTTGTTTGGTTAATGCCTTGCTTTCAAACATCGGCCCAAAAAGAACTTTCAGGCGCGAACGGATTCAAAATATCTTCTGGGCCTCATGTTAAGACGGTCTCAGCTATGCTTGCACGTCGATTCTGTTGCACGTCCAACATATTTTCATAGCGCAGCATCGCTTCTTGCTCAAAGATCCAAGTTTCGTGGAAAAGGTTTGCTTTCATACGCAGGTCGAACCGTTTGCTGAATGTGTTCTTTCTAGAGTCGTCACGTTCACGACTGACCAAGTCGCTAATACTCAAGCCAGGCACCAGGTCGGCGAACTTGGAAGTAGCACCTTACTCAGGGGACTCAAAGGTTTCACGAGATAAATCACGCTCCAGAAAGGACGACTCCCCGCTCGATGGACTTGGTCGTTTGTCCATGCGAACGCCACGAGAGGCTTCGGGAGGGGCAAAGCTTCAACGTACCTTTGAAAGGGATCCCCTTCCACATAGTGATCCAAATGCAAAACCTTTGAGGATACAGGAAGAGCGGAATGTTTCCTTTAGACGTAGGAGCCGACGAGCAGATAAACCAGGAGAAAGGACCGGAAGATGGCGAACGGAAATGGCGAACACGGACTCAAAGAACCTGACCAAGGAGAACATCAAACTACCCCACAATATTATATCTGAATTATCGGATTACAGCACAAACACGACTACCACTCATCAAGACCCTGATCAACTTCCTGCCAAGTTCACTTCGCCTCCTCTCATGCCCGGGTTACTCTCGTGTCTTATGGAGACATTAGGCCCTCGTGCAACACCTACACCCATACAAGCCCTGAGTCTAAAGTGGCTCTTAAACGACGGTAATCAAGCTACAAATGAGACTGGCTGGAAACAGTTTCTGTTGGCGTCAGAAACTGGTTCAGGGAAATCTATAGCATACCTTCTACCTCTTCTTCAAAATTTGAAACAATCCGAGCTCGGGGGTCGTGCATCGGTTGTACCACCAGGTCCTCGACGCCCTTTGAATCCTCGTGCACTGGTACTAGCTCCGACTCACGAGCTTTCACGTCAGCTGTCCGGATTCGCAAAGTCACTTCTACACGAGGTGAAACTGCGAGTACTCTGCGCTAGTCGAGCAAATTCGAAGAACACACAAGAACGCGATGCTACAGCACGCCAGATGGTTTCCCAGTTCGGGATGAGAGCAGACAATGAACAGGGAGGGGAGTTTGAGTTGAAAGATCGTTCAGGTTTCCCTGTTGATGTCGTCGTGGGAACGCCCATGAAGCTGTTAGAAATGGTAAAGGGAAGAGGTTGGGATCGTAGAGAGATGGGAGCTGATGGCGAGTCTGCAGACAAACCCAACTTAGACTTTGGCCATAAACTCAGGAGAGGGCGGGACAAGATGGTTGGCTTTGGGAAATGGCGAAGTCAGCCGGAAATGGGCCTGGAAAATGTGGAATGGGTTGTGGTGGATGAGGCCGATGTCTTGTTCGGTATTACTACCTTTTTTTTTTTTTTTTACTTTTTTCAGCTATTGATATGGTTCAAACAGATCCGGACTTCCAAGAGACGACGCGTCAACTACTAGCGGATATTAGCCTTGCCCGTGGACGTCCTGTTGTTGTCTCACACACCTTTTCTCCTCCAAGTGCTACCACCTCAGCATCGTCGCCTTCCTCTTCTCCAAAGACACCTCCAGTATCAACGCCAATCGATTATCCCTTCAATTTAATCCTGACAAGCGCAACAATTCCATCTGCCCTCGCAGCCTACCTTGATACTTATCACCCCAAGCTCATGCGTCTCGCCTCTCCACGCCTTCATCATCTTCCCAAAACACTCCAAACAGAGTACGTGCACTGGACTGGAGGGAACAAGCTGGCAGACATCGAACGCCGAATTCGTCGTGTCTGGTCTGAAGATGCATCTTTGGCTAGAGCCACACAACCTGTTGACAGCGAGTGTCAGGGGGACAGCAATTTAAGCAAAGTTTTGATCTTTTGCAATAGAAGCAGCAAGGTTGGAGAGATGGGGCAGTATCTTGAGGAAAGGGGCATAAAAAATGTAGCATTGAGCAGTACCAGTGAACAGCGGAAGAGAGGGTCGAACCACCATCTGGACGGGTTTTTACGATCCTCGGAGGACTTGGGGGCGAAAGACATAGCAGAGAATGGCAACGCGAAGCCAGAAAAACCTGTAGTCGCGACTGCGAATGCTAACTCGGACCCTTCATCGGCTCCGCATGTCATGATAACGACATCGTTACTCTCACGCGGGCTCGACTTTTCACCAACAATTAAGCATGTTTTTATCGTTGATGAACCTCGTAATATGATCGATTTCCTGCATCGAGCAGGAAGAGCGGGGAGGGCTGGTGAGAAGGGCAAGGTGGTGATTTTTGGGAAACTGAAAGGGAGGGGAAGTGCAAGTGCGAAAGATGTGAGGAAGAAGGTTGGGTCGTTACTCGTTCATTGAGTTTATATCTTGGAATCGCGGCAACCTATGCTCTTATTATTGTTATTATAACCACCCCTCCTCAAAAGTCTCGCTCATTTAAAATAAATAGTTAACTAATACTTGTTAAATTCGCTTATCTACAAGGCGATGGAGTATGTACTGTCGTTCTCTTATGTGACAAGTCACCACTCACAATGTCGTCACAACCCTGCATGACGAGCCGCTACGCCACAACGACCGTCATTGCTGCACCAAAATGACGTCATCGGTTGTTTAAGTATATAAAACTGGGGTGAACGAGACTTTTATTCCACCTCGCTTTCTGTCATGAGACTACCATCCTTACTTCTATTATCTCTATCTCTTTCTTCGCTTTCTCAAGCATCTTCGTGGTTCGGCTCTTCAGATCCAGCCCCTCCATACTCCACATGGTCCGCTAGCGAATTAAAATCTTGGCTACAGGCCCACGACATCTCACTTCCATCAAAACACCCTTCTCAGGCCGATTTGAGAAATCTTGTCGACGAGAATTGGAACACAATTTCTACATGGACTTATGATCAATACGCAACCGCACAAAAGTCTTTTTCTGATATACGTGGCTCGTCCTTTGACAAATGGGACGAATCCCGCCTGCGCGAGTTCCTTTTAGCACAGGGTGTTGTTGCACCCAAAGGTCCCAAAGAAAACCTCGTACATCTTGCAAATTCACAGTACAGAGCATTCCAGAATGCAGCGTCTAGCTTTTCTGACAGAGCGAGCTCCACCATATACGGCGATCCAATTCAGCAAGCTACACAGTCTCTCTCTAGCTTTGCTTCCAAAGCTTCAGACTCCGTTGTACGCACCGCAGATGCTACCAAAGATTATGTTTATTCGACTTGGGATGACAGCGAAATTATCAAATATCTCGAGTCCAAAGGCGTGAAAGTACAGGACAGCGCCAAAAAGAGTCGCTCGCAATTGCTTGCCCTGATGTCCGACGCCTATGCGAAAGTGGCTAACCCCATTTATGATGCGTGGAGCGACTCGTATATTGTAAGTATTCCCCCATTCCATCACATGCCATTAATGTAACACACCTCTCAGCATGATTGGTTGGTTCACCACAATATCATCGCACCTACCCCTCCATCGCCTTATTCACGCGAATTCCTGCTCAATAAAATGAAAGAATATTATTACGACGCCAATGACACAGTCTATTCTACTTGGTCCGACTCTCAAATAAAGCAATGGCTCGTCAAACAAGGCATTGTTAAGACCGATGCTCAAATCAAGCGCGATAAATTGGTCAAGATCATGCAGTATGTTTGCGCTTTGTACTCGTATTCCAAAGCTCAACTTTCTCGCTCTCGTCAGAGACAACTACCTGTCAGCGCGCGAGACAATCTTTTCAGCTTGGTCTGATAGTCAAATTCGCGATTGGCTTGTAGAGCGCAAGTATATCGACGATCGTAACGCGGCTCAGATCAAAAGAGATGAACTCGTCAATCTTATTGCTCAAAAGTTCGTCTAGCACTTTTATTTCGCCCCGCATACACTTAACATCTCGAACAGATATCACTCTGCCACCACGCCTTCATACCTTGCATGGCCTGATGCAAGGCTTCGTGCATACCTACGCGAAAATAATGTCCCTGAAGACAAAGTCCCAACCTCGCGTCCCGGTCTGCTTCAAGAGACTCGCATCCTTTGGGCGCGGACACAGACTAACTCCGAAGCTTTGTGGGCCAAAGTGAAAGACATTGTTGGTGGCGTCGAGGAAGGTGTTGAGGAACGTTTATGGCGTATGTGGAATATGTTGAAGGGGAATTATGGTCAAGGACAGGAATATGTTGAGGACAAGTTCGCAGAAGGGAAAGATTACGCTGGTGCAAAGTATGACGAAGGGAGAGAAAAGGCCGGCAAGAAATATGACGAAGCTTATGACGAAGTTAGAAAGGATTACAGAACTTCGGGGGAGATGTATGAGAAGGAGAAGGAGCGTGCATATGGGAAAGCTCAAGACGCAAGGGAGAATGTGGGTGAGAAAGTGAAGAAGGGTGGACAGAAAATTAAAGGGGAGTTATAAGCTACGGATATGAGCTATGAGACGACATTACGCGTAGTTCTGTACATAGTGTTCAATAATAGCTAATTCACGTTTCATCTTATCTTATCAGTTTGATGGTTGCCTCAAACATTGACATTATGTCATGGTATTATCGCCTTAGCATGCATCTAAAATCCGCGCATTCCGTTGCAATTTGCACTTTTCTCCTCTCCAGAGACGTCCATGACAATCACAACAACAGCAACAACCCCTCCTCCCGAAACCTGACAACTTGACAACCTATATATTGTTTCGAGGTTAATGGCCATCCGTACTATCTCCAATGGGTCTTTTGCGTCACGAGTACGACCTATCCTCTTACCCATCGAGCTCTAGTCAAAAGATATCACTCCGAGTCGATTAAAATTTGCTTGTACCCTGAGCACCAGGGTTGCACTACACGTTTCTGATGCTAGTAACTGGATG
>JABCKK010000045.1:0-22383 GCA_018221785.1 Calocybe gangraenosa
GAATATAAGTACAAGAAGTAAAGTATCGTTGTGTAACTCACCTCAGTCTGTGTGGAACGGACTGAGGTGTTTGACTCGAATGTAGACGAAATATAAGTAAAATAAAAGTGAGACCTTACTTGGTCCGAACACCGGTCTGTCACGGGTTGTCTCAGACTCCAAGTTTCTACAACTAAGAGTTTGTGCATTTAAATGGAATTAAATGAGGTAATAGATACTCAAATTCAAGGGTGCCATCACCACTGTATTTCTCTAATGCCACTTGATATGGGCCCAATTTTGAGAATCAGTCCGCATCAGGTCCCCTGTTTTAGACATTTCAACAGCTTGATGCGATTCGATTTTTGTATTTTTTTTTTTACAAGTGGCATTAAAGAAAAGCCTCTAAAACTAGCTAAATGTAACGCATTTGTCACACAAGACCACGTGATGTTGGCACGATGTCCATGAGCCCAACCTTAAAGTTATATACTCTAGCCTTTGTCTGAGCCACTCACACGTTCCATCGTGGCTATGTCGGTCTGCCGCGTAGAAGTCAGTTTCGTAGTTTGGAGCAGCAAAGGGGGCGGATGCGTTCCTTGTGATCTACGGCATTGCAGGAGCTGGCAAAACCATCTTAAGCTCGTGGATCATTAGGCAAGCCCAGACTTACCCTCTTGGCCACATCACACTCTTTTACTACTTCAAGGATGCTGACGACAAAAAGGATACACCATTGGCAGCTACCCGTTCATTTGTTCATCAGCTGTATAAGCATTTACACCATACAGGCAACCGTCTCAGGTTAGCTATGGATTCCAAACTTGAAGCTCTCCGGAATAGCCCTGTGGAATTCGAGCCACTCTGGGATATTATGTTCTTTATCCTGACCTCCTTCTCTCGATCTATGCAGCCAGATAGCGCACCCGCTGCTACAATCATCATCGACGCAATGGACGAGTGGAAACGCTCAAAGCAGCTAGTCCGACACCTAAGACAGCTTGTGCATGCCGCATCAGGCATGATTAGAGTGGCTGTTACTTCACGCAGGTCTGGTGACCATGTCGACACATTTGTACAGGATCATACAGATCAATATCGACCAATTCTGCTTGACATCAGCCAGGACGATGTTCAGCATGACATCACATCCTTCACCAAGTACAGAATAGGCAAGATCCCCCGCTTTCGCTCCGAGGAGCACAGGAAGCTGCGAAACAGTATCATCGCGGCATTTAGTGACGTGCGGAACCACCAAGGAATGTTCCTGTGGACCTATCTAATGTGTAAGGAAATCAAATCTCCGCGTAGCATTCAAGATGCATGGGATCTACTTCAGAATATGCCATCAGAGCTGGCCGCAACGTATGAACGCATTTGCAGGCGACTCTTACAAAACGACGCAAGGACTCTTCAGTTCGGTCGTCTAGTTCTGCAGTGGGTTGTTGCTAGCGCTCGTCCAATGCGATTTATTGAGTTGAAGGAAGCTCTGAAAATAATGCAAACCCATGCTGGTGGGTCCTGGGAAAAGCGGGTGGTAAATGAGAACAATGAACTTATCTGGTCTCGCGAGGACATCGTGAAGTCCTGCGGCGACCTTGTCCGGTATAGCGGTACAGATAATACGGACACAATCGCGCCCGTCCATCTATCCGCGCAGAACTTTTTTTCCACCCCACCAGCTGAACTAGCCCAACAGCACCCTGATACCTCGCTTAACGCTATAATCTGTTCCTTGTTGATATACCTCGTACCGAGCTTGTCATGGCAACAACATGCCTCAATTACCTCTTCACTACGTCCTCCCATTCCGACCTCTATCTTTCGCCTGTCGTCATGGAATCTGTTCGTACACGCAAACAAGACGACTTCAGGAAAACCTATCCATTATTGGATTATGCCGTCATGTACTGGGCCCACTATGTGCTAACAGGCTGGAAGTACTGGAAGCAGGGGAAGAATTGGATGGAAACAACGTCCAAAAGCTCCTTTTAACCATCACCGAATTCACACGTTCTTCCGCATCCATGATATGGCTTGAGGAACTGATCCGCCTAACTTATCTCGAATTTGCACAGAATGTTATTCTTCGATTTACTTTATTGTCGCGCTCCCTTATCCCGCCAGAAGTCTCTCGCTGGTCGAATGTATTGATGAGAGCCGTCCTTGACTCCTCTCAAACTCTGACAAGGCAACCTCAAATGATCAGACTCTGCGTCACACAAAACCAATTAGCCATTTTCGATGAGAACGAAGTCCCTCACGAAGACATCCAGCAGTTAGAAGCGATTGGACGAGGCTGGATACACTACGATCCCCGTATGGACAACCTTTATTCGGCTGATCACTACTCCAACGCGCCGAAGCTCAGATGTCAAGTGCTGAAGACAGGCATACGTCGGCGGCCGTTATCTGCTGCTCCCGAGACACGCCTCGGAGAACAATTCTTATTCCACTCAGCAGCCATTGGCGTCTCTTCAGAGTTCATTGCCGTTCTGTATAAGGAACAAAGTAGTCAGGCCTATCGCACAACCTGCTGGCGCATCCACGATTTTAGCCCTTCTAGCACTGATGATTGGGCAAGTATTGTCTTTAGCCACGATCCATACCAACAAGACATCGCGTCTACATATAGTGGTGGCGTTTTGTATAGCAAAGAGAACACATTGTTCACTCCAGCTGGTGCTTTCAGCCTCAAAACACACGCTTGTGTAGTCAGCCCGGATACTGGTATATATAAACCGGATCCCTCGCTTAGCGTCAGGAGCACGTACATCAGTAGCCAAGGCAAATATTTTGCCAGGATCAATCAAGTTGGTGCAAGTGATATACTCGAGATCCTTGACATTGGTGGCAGCTCCCTCTTCACACATAAACTTCATGGCCTATCATCCATAGTATGCTCCAGTGATACAGGCACGAAGCTCGTCATCCGCACATGGAAGCCAGCAGTTCGACTCCACTGTTTCCTCGTCAACGAGAGGATAGGCGATATAGAAATGTGCCTGCCCCATGGTTGGGACGTGAGGCTACCCCAGTTCACGAGGAACGAGAAAAAGCTGGTGGCGATCATGGTAGGGAACAAGCAGTGGGGTATAGGTGTATGGACTTTCTCTGACATTGGAGACACACGTTTCGATCTGAACTACGCGAGTCTGAAGTCTTTCATGTTCTGCTTTGTGCCGTCGACATCAGATGACCCAAGTCCCGCCTTACTTATTGTTGACCAGAGTGGCACTATTGGCAGGCGGTCTATAGAATCCAAATGGCCGCCCGACATAGATCTGACTAAACGGAGGAACCTGGAACAATTAGTTGCAGTGGTGGTGGAGAGTAGCCCACTAAAGCTAGTTGTATGGTCCCATTGCCATGACGCTAATTTCAGGTGAGTTTACTAAATGCCTTAAATGACACCATCCTGCTAAATAGCCCTAGTGATGTTTTATGTTTTGAAATCTGGATTTCTAGCACTCGACATTTATGTCTTCATTCACAACATGAGGAGCTCATTCCATGGCGCCACGAGTTTTAGCTTATATTGAGCCCGAGCGGTAACTCCATTTTTTACGGCACAAACATTATCGAGGCACCAAACGTGGACTTATCGAGTTTCGGGATACATAGCCTGGGTCTGAATATGAATTCACGTAAGGCTGCATTTTACAATGACGGAACACGATTTGCTTGCTCTGACAGCAACATGGCAACCTTACATGCATTTGAAATCACACAAGGGTCAAAAGTTGTTCGACGAGCATCATCCATACTGAATGACAAGTCAAATTCTGTCCCTGTTTTTAGCCATCACGACCCAGACCTGCTTGCAGTGGGTATTACATCATAGGCTTCAAGGATAATTTGTTGGTTCTCACTCCGGCTGATAATCGTATGTCGTAAGATTTCCCAACCATAATCCTTGTCTGATTAGCTTGCAACAGACATATCAGGCTTTTCAAGTTGTGGATCGTATTGCTATAGTGACGCTCACTCAAGAAACGGTTGGCCTAAACTTTTCCCACTTTAGGAGGAACTGGTACCACGAACATCATCATCCAAATTCATCCCACCAAAAGTACTGAAGCTTGACAATTGTTACATCTATTCGCCCCATATGTTGCAGCTGAGACGCTCGACAAGAGTTGTACACATCAACCACCGATATATTGGAGAATGATCATGAGTACCGTTCTCGGCCCATTTATGTCTTGCCTGACGTACTGGATTCTTATGGTCATTTTACCGACGTTCAAGTTGTCTGGCCAGACAGAGGTGGCGACAACTTAGGCCTTGTTTACTTCTCAGGAGGAGTCCCTATGCTAATTGATCTAGGAATAAAGAAGAACGAGTTGATGAAAAGCAATGAATGGTTTACGGCGACACAATCTTGACCAATTATGATAATCCCGGCAGCCACTTGCACCGTTTCATCTACATTGCCTCCCTGCGGCTTTCTTAACCACCCGATCCCACCGACGATGGAGCACCTTGTAGGCAGAGCTCGTATCCAGCCCCATCTACCATTTTTTCTCGTAATAAAGCGGTCAATATTAACTCAGCCAAAATCAAGAATTGAGTCGTCCTTCCCTCTGACAAAAGAGGCTTCCAAATATTAACCCGAAAGTAGCGGCGTAACATTTGTTGGGTTGTATAGTTCGTATTTTCTCCTTATCTGGTTGACGAAGCCAGAGATGGTGGGAGTTCATCGATGGAAGGGCTCGTCAGTAGTTATCTTAGTCCATTCACGTCCGAGTCAGTCCTCCATGCCACTAGCTATGGGAGTCCCGTTTTGTAAGCTGCCTACATATGTATTTATTTTTTATCCCAGTAATGATGCGACAAGAGTACATGAATGTGGCTAGCTTTACCTACTTAGCCGAACTAAGGGGTCCTACGAAATCTACCCGTAACTTTCTTGACGACCCGGTCCCACCAGCGACGAAGTACCTTGTAAGCGGAGGTATCGTTCAGTTTTCTGTCCTCATCCACCATCTCTTGCTGTACCAGGAGGGGGCGAGGAGAGTTGGTAATGAACATGTTAATAATTTCCCATGCAGAATCGGGGGTGTTTTTGAATCGCCTCGCCCTACACCCCTCCGCCAGTAAAGTCTTCCAGAACCCGTCATACAACTGCTGCTCTCGCGCTTCCTTTAGCCTCGTTACTTCGTCACTTGCGAACTGATCCCACATGGTGGTTGTGAGAACTACATTTTTCAGCGCATTTTTACCACACAGGGCTTCGAACATTGTCAGACTTCTCAATGGCGTTTGCCGCATTCTAGCGTCCGTGATACGATGGAAATATAGGACGCCTGTAAGATTGATTTGCTCCTGGTACCTGGTGGAGAAGAAGCATTAGTAAGAACCCCAACCATCCAAAATTTTGCTTACGTCTTCTTCATCCAATCTGTGATTTGTTCGAGGACCTCAAAATCCGTCTTTTCCGAATCATCGAAACCGGGCGTGTCAACGAAGGTTATGTTACAACCATTAGAATGGCGATAACTAACCGCCTGCACATTTTGTGTGCACGAACCCAGGTCTTCGCCAACTAGCGCAGAAGCATCCCCAGTCGCTACATGAATGAACTGTACGCATCATTTATTAGCTTCGAACTCTGCTAGCGGGTATGCAATGTGAAGCTAACATTGCTTTTCCCAGAACCTGTTGGTCCAACCAAGCTTTGGGATGGTCTATCAGAACACGCTAACATAGATGATGACAATACACTCACGCAATAATAATATCCTGGAACATCATCGACTTTTTCAGTACAACAGGAGGAAGAAAGAATGCGGTTTCGTCTGGAGATCTCAGATCAATAGTAGCGGTCGGATGGAATATGAAATGCTGAACGACTGCTTCTGCTGTGGGCCTCGATGTAGCGTCTTTCTGCCAGCACATGTCCATCAAGTCCCATATCGCATCATCCAGACCCTCGTGCGTTGGTCTATCAGGTCGAAAATCATTAACTACGGCATTCACAATCTCAAACGGATCGTGCATTTCCACAAAACGTGGATGTCCTGTGAAGGCCTACTCATCCTCACATTAACATATTGTAAAAATAGCAAGTGCAAGGAAGAACATACCTGATAATATACGCATCCAAGTGCATAGATGTCGGTAGCCATGCTCCGGCGCGGTGAGACTCTTTGACCCTCTGCTTGATTGATGAATTCAGGAGCAAGCCACAACAGGTTGTCGGAATGATAGCTTTTAGACGACGGCGTAAATTGTAGAGCCGAGTCGCGAGCTAAAATGCTCAAGCCTACATCACTAATGCAGGCATATCTATCGGAGTTGACCAGAATGTTCGTCTAACGTGATTGTAAATTTCGGAGATATCTCGATGATGAAGGAGACTCACGCCCCGTAAATCTCCGTGAATGATAGGCGGGTCAAAGGAGTGAAGATAATTCAGGCCGTGGGCAATGTCCGTAAGCTGTTGGCCTGTTCAAGCGCGTAGCTCGATGACCTGTGTAAATACAACATACCAAAGATCGGATATCTGCATCAGGTGTACTCTGAATGTACTGGATCATATTTCTATGTTTCATCCATGGAGACACTAGACACAATCGAAAGGTCGTGCCAGGCCATTGGCACACGCCCAAGAATGGGACTACATTTGTATGATGGAGCTGCCTCCAGACGATCGCCGTTTTGCAGAACAGCTTTAAGACAAAACGATATAGTGCATAAGTATATATATCGAAGAATATCCCTCACCTTGGTCCCTCTACTTATGAAAGTAGGGTCGATCTTCATGACCTTGATTGCCACGACGTTTCCAGCTAATGTACCCTTCCAGATGTCTCCATGGGGTCCGGTGTTTACAGGTTCGAGTTCCTGTTCTTGAGGTTCCACGCCATGAAGAATGAGAGATGTTGGATAAAGCCCTGATGTCTCGGACAACTGTTGAAGAATTTTCAAAATTGGGGATCGAGCTATGTCAAGGTCAAAGTCTGGTACATCCAGGATCTAAAAGTACGGTAGAGTCGTTAAGATGAATGCATGCGAAAGATCATCTCACATTCTGAAGAAGGTCAAGAAGTATTTGAGCATGTGGGCCACGTTGGTCATAAAATGACCTGGAGAGCTGATTGTTGTTGAGGGTGTTCAAAATTTGAACAACAATGGCAAGGACGTCAAGTCGCAACAAATTTTTGATAAGACTTCCGCCTGGGCTGACGTTATTCCCAGAGCTGTTCTACACATACTTTGAGTAAGAGATTACACGCAGTGCTATAAAGCGTACGTTTATGCAACGATTCTGGAATGCCCAGGAGGTTTCCTTGATCGATCGATGGGATCTCAAGAGCGTGACTGGACTGAACTTGTTCCATTGAGCCAATTTGTTTTTGAACTCGATGTAGCTGTTCGTATAAGTGTCATCGAAACATGTCTATCGATCAAGGCACTCACAAACTGAGATCAGGGCTGAATTTAAGACAGCCTAGTGTGTAGGCGAGGAGACGCTAATGGAAGTAAAGCATCTTATTTCATTGCCAACGCCAAGAGAGGTGAGAAAAGCTCACAGGGTATATCAGCCTCTGAAGGTATACCATGTCATCGCTAGGGACACCAAAAGCGTCTTTCCATGCAGACTGTATGTTGTTAATGTTAGTTGATAGCCATTGAGACGGTTCCTCGATAGGCGACAGTGAAGGGTAGCGATCGCTTAAGAATTCGCCTAGTCTATGCAATCTAGGATTGGTGGACATCGCAGGACAGAGTCAAAAAGCATGAAAACTCCGGGGTAAGGTTGCATTGCGGCTTGCAGCAAGCTACCCCACTGCCTCATGTTGCCCATATCCTTATGATATTGGTACCAAGTCACAATCAATAAGCTGACACGTTCCCAACACACCGCGATCTTGATCTTATCTTTTCTAATTAGGATCTCAGTTGATTGATCGGAAACACACACTGGTTCCGCATTAGCAGCCAAGACTAGACATATCAATCAAGAGGTACACCTATACTGAATGAAGGGGTTGTTTCTTGATAATTTGGCGAAATATTTCAAGAGATACTTCAGGCTGGAAGGCCGGCTGAGAAAAAATTATCAGATGAGTTTGTACACTCGATATTCAGACTTGGTCACCAACCACTTCATGCCCCGCAGCATAGATTCTCCTACATAGTAGTAATGGTTTAAGGTACAGCCCATGTTACATGAAGATAAACCACTACTCACGCAAATGTGAAATTATCGACATTTTGTATCGCTGCCACGGCCTTTCCAGCGATGGTCATGTTGCGTAAAGGTGTCTGGTGTAACCTGGTCTTGCCATACCAGTCCATTGCTAGCACACAAGCGTGCCCACCCAGCCAATTGCAACTATGAATCCGAAGTGAAAACAAGGGTCTACTTGCGGCAGGTTGTCGCTTACTTGATGTCCGCATCACCAGCCTAGTTAGCCAGGGTTGAGTACTAAGTCACTAGAATAGCGAAGCAGATCATACCCAAATAAGAATCTTGAGTCGAGAGTTTGCAAGATTGCCTAGTTGCGGTAGCCAACTTCTAGCGTCCTGTGACTCAGATATGAGAAGTAGCCATGGTGAACAACCAGCCTATTCTGACATCACCGGTGAGACCGAAAAGTTCACCCGGGGCACGAGCACATTCGCTGTAGTTAGTTTCAGCACCAATCCGTTGCCGAATCGACGCTTGTCGGAGAAAACCAACGTAAAATTCCGGAGGGAATAGAGCAGAAGAGTTCTGTCGTAGGTCGTTGACGTCGCGATCGCCGATAGATGGAACGAACACTTTGTCAACCTAGGTTTTAAAATTTAACTTGAGGCAAGCAAAAAGCTAGGAGGACAAATACACAGAAATCATCTGCATCTATGCAAATTTCGTCGGAGCCAGGAGAGTTCATAGCAGCATAACAAGCTTCCTCTTTATCTTTGCATCCGTTGGGTTGAAAGTACGCGTCCTTGATTTGTTTGATGACTTCGTCGCTCTGAAGCTGTCCGTAGCCAGGAGCGTCAATCGCAAAGTCGACATACGCTTTGTTTTGGATTAAGGGATCATACCATCCACTAGAAATCTGGTATTAGAAGGAACCAATCTGTTGAACAGCCCCAACCCCTACTTGTTGATCATCAATGCACTAACGACAATTTCTTCACCTTGGAGGGAGCCTTTGCGAATCTGGACATTCTGCTCGTCGAAATAGGTTACAAAGCTCGGCCCATAGTGACCTCCGTAGCTCTCCGTGGCAAATATAAATCTGAATACGACTTAACATTAGCAATCTCGAAGGAAGATCATTGGTTTTGGAGATTGAAACGCACTCTCGACTCTGGAATTTTGCAAACTGCTTACTCTCGAACAGAATTTGGAACGCTTTCCACACGAACGGTGCCGCTGCTTGCGTACTGTTTACAGTGCTCTCTCCGTGAGAGAATCCTGTCCCGATAGGCTGGTCAATGTAAATCACTGGAGAGTACTGTTACGAATCGTCTCTTGCATGATCACAGTACATACTATTGCTCAAATTATTCCAGCTTTGAGACATTATATCAATATTTGTCTTTGGCTCGATGGGTTGCAGGGGTCACTTGCCTATGTGGATTAAGAGTGGTTGTCTTACCGTCGGAGTTGACAAGACACGGACCGTTCTCTACAGGTAGACTTATCAGCCTCCGCATGGCTCATCGTATATCAAGCTTTCTTACCTTGGAACAAACCAATCATCGAGGAACATCCAGGGCCCCCATTTAACCTGACAAAATCAAGATATCTTAGGGTGAACCAATGATAGGAGCGCTTACCAGAGAGTGAACGGAGCAGTCTCAGGCGAATGCCTCGCCTCAAAAAACCAGAACCACTGGACCAAACGGCCGGGTAAGCCACCTCGCCCTTCTAAGGACGACTGTAACAAACGCACTATGGACATGTTCTTTCCTACTTCAATGTATCCAGACAATTGGTGGACACCGGGTGTAGTTTCGCAAACACCAGAATCGGCGACAAACCGCAAGGACAGGTCATCATGGATATTTGAAGTGAACGTTGAGATGACAGGTTTAGGAATGAGCGGGTTGGCGCCGGCTATGATAGCAAGCAGAGGGAGAAAGAGAAGAGCGCTCAATGGGAACATTGGAGCAGTCTTACATGATCACCTTCTATAGCTTAGCATATTATATAGATTTTCGCTACGTCAAGCCAGCCATGATAGGATCGATGAACTCACGGGATAAATATAGGTTTTGATAATGATAAGAGGACAGCCGTCGGCAAGACTGTCTTGACGGGGAAACCGTGCCGTTGAGCGCAATGCTTCAATTACATTGGTCAGTCATAACTTCTTATCGGAGCTAAATGAGGATTGACGACGGCTTCTTTCATGTAGAAAAGCCCTTAAAGCAACGAACCAGTAGTACTAGTTTCGTAGGCTCTGTGTTGCCTTCTAGTTCAGTCATAACAACGCATGAGATATGCATCACAGTCTGAATAGATGGAAATTCGGGATGCGGGCTTCGTTGACTAGAGTATCGAGTACAAGTTCCGTTTTAAACTCAGATCACGATTGGTCACGGTGCACATGACTGAAACAAAATCGCGATGTCACAGGGCGGAAGCGAAAATCTTTTTTGTTACCGCGCTTCAAATTATTTGATCACAGCAATCAGCTTTGAACGACGGAAACCAGATACCGAAACATCATCGTTACTTTTCTTTCACTGGTAAAAACAGTGTGACACGTAAGAAAAGGCGGATGTGATGTTCGAAATTACTTGTACTTGCTCATAGCCCACTACGTCTATGATGGAACACCACGGGTCTCGAGTTGATGAAATCTATCTGCTCCTTCCGATAGTTATCCGGAATAACCGTCAGGTTAGCCCCATTCAACTGCATCAGAACCTGATGTTTTGGTGTGTACTGATCCCAATGAGGGCCTATTCAAGTTTCAGGACGACATACAACACGATGAAGAGCGCGAGCAAGAAACGCACGTTTTAAACCACGCTTGTCATTAGGGTCGAGGCTGTTTGTGAAAGAGATCCAGTATTCCCTCATGATTGCACTAAGTGTGATGCCAGTGGGTGCTGTGATAGCTGGGCTACCATAGACATAGTTGATCTCTGAGCCATGCATGACTTGAGAGGTGACCATAACAGGCATGTCAATTTATGGAGGAGGGGGTTTAAGATGAAGCTGACCTCCGAGACCAAAGGCAGCAGTATCAGGCTGGGGTTCAGTGAAGAGATAACCAAAGGACTTGACGCCGGCTTCACTGGTTACTTGGCTGAAAAGGCGACGCTGAGACTGGAAGCTTATATCACCCTCTATTGACGTTCATGATCATTAGTGCTTCTTTGCGGTAATGTCAAAAGAAACCAACGAAGTGCGGCTGTTTGTTTGTATACGCTACTGAGACCAAAGGTTTCGTTACCAGTTCCAAATGGGGAGCCCAAAGCAGGAATGTCTGGATACAGTTTGAGGAGCTTGTCTGCAGTGTCCGATAGCGTTTGAACAGACACAATAGGCGGAGAGAAATTTGCTATAATGGCGCCCCGGACCTCATCCTCTGAAGTGATAGTGCGAGGTGTGAATAGCGTGCCTAGAAACGCCCTATGGGTAATTTGGGCATGAATTGTAAGAGACAACCAAACCTTCATCGAGATTGGTTCCAGCAATGAATGGGATGCGAGAGAAATGGCGCCGTGCATACAATTTTGACGGAAGTTCAGGTAACAAACCACCAGGCCCATCAAGTGTGGGATCGAAGGGGAACAACTCGGGCGCCTTGCTGAAGGCATTGGTCAGCCCCAAGAAGATGTCTGACGTATTTGCGGCCTTGAGGCAAGTAAAAGTACGGCCACTAGTTGCCGTAGAAGCGCAGCTGGGGACGCCGCTCACAAAATTCTGCCAATCAACTTCCCTACGGGCGGCGTTGAAAGTCAGTGAGCTGGCCGGGGAGCCTGATTCAAGAATCTAGAAGTTCATGCGTGTGTCATAATTTGACATGCATGTTAGATTTAGACGTACCACTCCTCTTACAAGCCTGTCAAAGGCAGAATTCAAGAATAGGATCGAGGTCATAATTGCGCCTGCACTTTCTCCGAACGCAGTAACCTTTCGTACTGGATTAAGAATACCTCCAATGATAACGATGATGTGAATCAGCCCACCTTATTCTTGTCACCGCCAAATATAGCTATGTTTCGGTGAACCCACTCGAGGGCTGCCAACTGATCCTTCATAGCCAGATTAAGCGCTTCCTTGTCATCAGCTAATGCAAAGTTATTAGGGGCACTTTGAGATGGACATAGAATTACTGAGGCCTGACCTTCTTGTCCTTGCGGAAAGCCCAGGGGCCCAAGGCGATAGTTGAAGTTCACGTAGATCACTGGCGTTCCCTGGTTCTGATGAGCTAAGAGGTCCCCAAAGCAGGAAGCCATCTTACACGAGCTACACTCGCTTCCACGATTGCGCTACCGTTATATATACTGGCTGCACCGGCAGCGAAGCCTCCACCATAACTAAAAACGCTATGAAGAAGTCATGGCCCAGCGAGCTGAGAATATACTCACGTCCAAAACAACTAGAATAGAATACCATGTCACTGCGAGCACTCTTAAGAGATTGGTTTTTAGTATACCACAGGTAACGCTGCAGCAGGTCTTATGCCAGCTGGACGGAAAATGTTGATTGTGAGACAGTCTTCCGACATTGCCGCTGCTGGAACGCCCTGGATGCGATGAGTTAGTCAAACTTCCGAGAGAACATTAAATGCGATACGAACAAGTTGAAGGCATGCAAGACCAAAATTGCTTGCATCAAACGTCGCTGTATCCAGACGTGTTTTCAAGACAGGCGGTTTGAGGCGCAATTGACCAACAGGCGGTTCGGCAAATGGTATGCCTTGCGTAATTTTTGTGTTTGTCAGCCGACTGATTGATCACGAAGAAGGAGACGTACCACCAAAAAAGTCTTGCTTGAATCCTGTCACATTTCTCCCGATCAGAGTTGTGCGCCCGAGCTTGACTTGGGGTACGGCTTGAGATAACGAGGCAAGGAGACCCAAGGTGATCGATGTTAAGAGGAAGGATAGCATCATCTCACAAATTAGGGGCGTATTGCTCCACAGGTCTTAAATATCTATTGTCCCCCAGCTGTCGCCGAAGGCAGGTTCCATGATCGGGAGTCCCAGGTGATTATGGGCGTGATTACAGGTGTGAGAGGCAAGTCACTGTTGGTGAGACTGCCGCGCGGTTTCAGGTGAACGGTTGGACATTTGGAGTCAAAGTTTTTCACATCGCAGAGCTGGCCGTGGGCACAGAAGAAGTTGCTTGATGGTTAAGAAGACGCGTCACAGGAGCTGTCGAATTTGATCTATGATTGCTCGGCTATGAATGGTTTACCTGCGCCGTGTGCAAAGGGTTATTTACTTCATTTTTTGATCTTTTAGCACGTAACAATTTGAAGTGGTGGAGTGGTCAATCTCCTGTTGCGTTGAGCGGCTGCAAGTGCTCAAGTAAAAAATTAGGATATGAGAGCTGCGGCTGCCATCAAATTACCAGTTCCCGTGACGTCGAACCCTTGACGAATACCACAAGACACCCTTGACATCTCCTCATCCTTCGCAAGTTCGTACATGTCACTTCAGTCTGATTTGGATGCCTCATTTGTGCTCGTCGGGCAAAGCTCAAATCATGAAAAGATAGAGGAGAAGGCAGTCTCTCAAAGCCAGGTCAGTAAACACCCTTTACGCTTTGAATGATCAAAAGATGTACTTCAGCTCAGATTCATTCTAGGTGCATCCATCTCTCAAGGAACCTTATATCCCGGGATCTCTTTCTACCTATGCCCATGATTGGTCAACGCGAGGAACTGCAGGGGGCCTGAAAGTTTATGGGCGGCATTTCATTGATGGGTATGGACGCGTTTGCCAACTAAGGGGAGTGAATTTGTCGGGCTGTTCCAAAACGTGAGAGCCTCCGCATCTAGAGCAAGAATTATGAGACCTGAGCACTTATACACAGACCAATCAACGACGATCACGACAAGTTTCTAGCAAACCACGAGTCCGTCACTTTTGTTGGGAGACCATTTCCCCTAGAAGAGGCACACGAGCATTTCTCTCGTCTGCGGCGATGGGGGCTCACATTCAGTACTATTTTTGTTTAACAACCCTTGTACAGAGCTATGGCTAAGTCCGTGATAGTTCGCTTCCTGGTGACTTGGGAGGCTATTGAACATGCTGGACCGTGAGTGACAGTTGTTTTGTTTCAGTAGCCTTCATTCCAATTTGTTCTCACAGTGGCATTTACGATATGGAATATCTGTCCTATATTCGCAAGCTACTGTCCTTACTCCCCCAGTATGGTCTGACGGCTTTTGTGTCTATTCATCAGGACGTCTGGTCGCGTTACTCTGGTGGTTCTGGCGCGCCAGCCTGGACCCTAGAACTTGTAGGATTTGACCTCAATGCTCTTGAAGAGACTGGGGCTGCATGGCTAACCGGGGTCAAAGGCGGCGGGCATGAAGAGTCGGAACGCGGTGTCTGGCCTTGTGGGTATACCAAGCTAGCTGCGGCAACCATGGCGTGAGTAAGCAACATGTTCAATAGCCTACGCTTCGCTTACCTAGCTGCCATTCAGGACGCTTTTCTGGGCAGGGGATACTTTTGCACCAAAGCTGTTGGTGAAAAATAAGAATGGAGATATGGTGACGGTGCAACAGTTTTTGCAAGGGGCTTATTTAGCGATGTCGGAACTTTTAGCAAGAACAGTTGGTGATCTGGACGGTGTCCTAGGGTTTGAGGTAGCTACTTTCATTGGCGAAATCTATATTTTCAGTGCTCAGCAAAACGCAGATGTTAAACGAACCACATAGAGGCTACATCAACTTACAGTCTTTCCACTCATTTGACTACAATGCTGACCTTCATCTCTCTTATTCTCGTAAGTCAGATATCTCTAAATCTTTGGTGCATAAGGCTGACATCAGAGCTTTTGAAGCAACTGCATTCCAGTCGTTTCAACTTGGTGCTGGCCATCCTACAGAAGTTGCAGTCTGGACACGCTCCTTTCCTGTGCCTACAAGCAAGACATCGCATGCCACCCTCAACCCTAACGGACGTAAGGTCTGGCGCTCCGATGGTCCCTCCAGTGGCGAATGCATCTGGAAAATGCATGATGTCTGGGGATGGGACAGAATCAAAAACACTGGCGTTATATTGCGCGAAAATTATTTTATCAACAACCCTGCTACCGGCAATAAGGTCTGGTCAATAGCATCTTTACGGAGGTTTCTCTCTAACACTACGGGTATAGATTGATTGGTATACTGACTTTTATTATCCATTCCTTAAAAACTGGACCAATTGTGTCCGCGGAGTCTCATCCCCAGATAAGATCATCTTTGTCGAGGCCATACCTAATGAGGTGCTGTTTTTTACCCTCCTTTTGATAATCAGCATACTCAACAACCACCGAAATAGTTTTGCCCTAAATCTTGGACTCCAAAGCACCAAATTCCAAACATGGTTTACGCCCCACACTGGTGAGTGACATTAAAGATCGAATCGGCGTGCCTAATCACGAGTGTAGGTACGACTTGAAGGCTCTGTTTGCCAAATCATTCGGAAACTTCACTGCCAATGTACAAGGCCTCTCCAGGGTATGTTGTGAGGCTAATTAATGTCTCAACGCTAATGCCTCAACTGTCAGGGCATGTTCCCCCCGAAAGCATTTTACTGGGGCCAGCAAGGCGCACGTGAGAACTTTAGTCTGCAAATTCGTAATCTCGTTGAACACAGTTACACGTCGCTGGGAGAGAAGCCTGTTATCATCGGTGAATGTGGAATACCAATGGACATGAAGTATGTGCGAAGCTACCACTATACCGTGCCAAACCTCTAAAATCATCCATCACTATTAGTAAGAAGGAAGCTTTTCAAACTGAAGACTTCACATGGCAAACCAAAATGATGGATGCTATGATGACAGCCCTCCAACGATCGCTTATTGGCTTCACGTGCGTTCTAATACCCCCGAGTCTGTTTGTGACATTAAGTTCTTGACAGACTTTGGACGTACAACCCCTCCAACAACGATCAATTTGGTGATAACTGGAATGGCGAGAACTTTTCTTGGTTCAGCCGCAAACGCGCTCTGCCTCCTTCTCTGCTTTATTATGATCAGGACGCCGTTTCGTTGGATAATGGCGCCCGGCTACTTCCCTCTATAGTCCGACCATATCCTACCAAGACTGCCGGGATCCCACTTCATTTTGATTATGAGATGACAACTGGCGCCTTTACATTCGAATGGGGAAACGTGAACACCGAGGGCAATAATACCTCCGCAGCCGTCCCGACCATCCGTGGAGCTCCTAGAGCAGGGCATCCTCGCATCTCGTCTCTCGAAACAGAAATATTTCTCCCACTCCTGATCGCACGTGGAAGGAAAGTTATAGTCGAGGGCCTCGATCCTGCTGACGATTATCGTTATGACGAACAGCGGCAAACTCTATTCATTGTTGCACGGGATACGACTCCAAGTCGTATTCACAAGGTGGCCGTATCGCTCCACCCTCCACTAACGCCTACTTTCGAGATCAACAGTTTTTGGTCGGATTTCGGACCAAGAGTTTTTGCTCTAGTCGCTGTTATTGCTGGCGTGATCATTTTCGCAGCTATCTCTGCCTATACAGCCTAGTTCTTTTATAACACTCTCACTTAACAAGTATATACCTTTTAGATGATACACAAATGGACTACATATATAGTACTCTAGTTTGACCACGAGGAAGTACATACTATGTACCTCTTGATTACAATACCTTGTCCGTATGCACGCGAGTATGCACGCGACCTTTTGAGTCATCTGTTAGATAAATCTTGACGAATTGTCACACAAGTGAGGCCTTTCGTCGATTTACTCCAAAGCAGCAGCAGCAGCTAGAACTGTTATGCCTATTCAATTCTGATTTCAGTATTCCCTTCATTTGCGACACTGGCGCTGGAGATGGATAATATGATACAACGCAACCCACATAATGACCAAGACTGAAATGGGTGGAGGTTCAAATGTTCGACGTGGAATTTATGTCTATGAGGATTGATATACACGTGGCCCGACTTCAAGCCTTCAAGATTGCTGTTGCAAATTGCAATACAAACCTATAGTATTTATATGCAATCAGTTTATAAGTGCAGTCGAACTAGGATATTGGTTATTCCTCGATTATGAGCTTAGATTAATATGATGGCCTACTCTTGTATTCTGCACCGTCCCGCCCTTTTGGGGGGTGGCGCCTTGGAACTCAGACCAAGTAAATTCTTAGCAGGCTAGAATAGCCATCAACCCTCTTCCAGCTCTCTTTCTTGCTGCATTTTTACTTCACATTCTTCGCTCTGTGGATGTCCTGAGATGGAATCACAGCTCCCAAGGAAGCAGAGACAAAAAAGAACAGGCCGAGGCTGAATAGGTATGGTAGAAGCCGTGACGGAATTTATTCAAAGCGACTGATGAGACCAGTTAGTTGCCGTACACCACCACGTTCGGCCATACAAGTAAGATATACGTATGATAAATAACATTATGATCAAGCGTCGTAGCGACGAGATCATGACGTGCCATAGGGTTTCGGTTAGCCCATCTGATTATTATCTCTCCTCGTCTTTCCATATTGTGGCCAACGCTTCTACCACATCCCACCCTGGAGTCATCAACCATGCCCCAGGCAATGTTTATGCCATCTTTAACGTCCAGCTATATCGGCCTGGCTAGAACAGGAGTTGGAGTCAAGGGGTGGCAACCAGGCAATTGGATATAGGTTCTGATCCGACCACCCCACTTCAAGTCATGCTGATTTTTTTGATCCCTATCCCTATACACTCATTAGAAGGAGGACAGGAGGACATTTATTGAGAACTATTGTTGTTACACAGTTGCATGTTGCTAACGCCCCTGCAGTTTTCAACTTGTTGGTCAGACTTTCGACTTTAATTGCCCTGGCTATCCTCTTAATTTTTTTTAAATCTGCCTTCCCACCTATCTGGAGCTATTCTCAACTTTCTCATCTATCGCTATACATAGACGACCGACAGATGGATACTAACTTGGCGCGTGCGCGTGAGAGCTTACTCTCCGGCTATGTACAACGACTCATAATTCACGGCTGCCGCAGTAGTGCTCACCTTTGCAGTGGTCCAAAGTTGCAGCCTTGGCTCCGTACCTAACTGTGATGTGAAGGCTTTGTACGGAACATCAATCAAACACAAGAAGCCCCAGCCATGCACATATTTGGTAAGTCGTGCGCCTAATTTGTCGCCACAAGCCCAAGGGGTTCGCTCTGTGAATGGGTGATTTTAAGCCTTGATAGCTGGTACGTGCTTCAAGTCCAGCCAGTCTTTGCAAGGTTTCAAGGCCCTCATGATACTCTAAGAACCCGGGAGACTGAACTTCGGGTTGCTATCTGATCATGATCATGATCATGAAGGCTTAGTTGTAGCGGAACACGTCAAAGCTGTTCTTCCAATTAACCTCAAGGCTTGGCAGCGAGTTCCCGCCTGGTAATTCACTCTCTCAAGTTTAATTGAAATACCTTTTGCCAACTTCAAATCCGATCAATCCTGCCCTACTACATATACGTGGCCGCGGGGCGACCGCGCAAGTAGAAATTTGGCCCCTTTATCACTGCTGTTTTTCATTCCCATTCCTTACCACCAAATCGCTAGACTCGGGCGACAATGCGACATCCACTCTTTTCTGTATTTTGGACGCTTCTCATCTTAGGGATTAATGGCGTCAGTGCCCTTACGAGTTACGCAAACGATTTTGTCGACCCCGACTATATTGTTGCGAGAAAGTTTGGCAATAACACTCTAGCTGCGCAGGCCACTGTTTTGGCTTGGGCCAAAGCTTCAGCCTTGGTTGGGCCCTGGTGTAAAAAGTGTTCCAACGATGTGCTGAACGCGTCTAACAATAATTACCTTAGCTGTTACAAACAGAAGTGTCGCACCTCCATCAGGCAGCAAGCACGATTATATGAGCTGGGCTCCCTAGTACGCCACATATTTGTTTTGTTTTAGATAGGATTACCAATTCATTCCTCGTTGGATGGTAGTTGGTGGCCAGACTGCTCCAAGATTGGAAATACGACTGAGCTAACACCGGAAGAAGGTAGTCAAACGTATGAGCATCACAACGATAGATTAACCCCTTAAATTTACAAGTCTGGAAAACGTGCCTGTATGTCTCCCGCGACGGACAGTTTAACCCTGACGGTCGTCTAGTTAATAATGTTGGAGACTTTGCATCCATGGCGGATGCGATCTTCTACAATGCCATCGCGTTCTCTCTCACAAGTGAAGATTCATCATCTTACTCCAAGAGTGTCGGTTAGCTCTCCCGACTACATGCGACCCGCACGCACTTGCTGAGCGTTGTCTCTTCCCAGTGTTATTCATTAGAACATGGTTCCTTGACGACGATACTAAAATGAACCCAAACCTTAACTTTGGACAAATGAGGAGAGGGCCAGAGGGACAAGCTGGGAGTCACACTGGGGTCCTGTATGTTGGTTTATCACCTCAGCAAATTTACTCGTTAAGCCGAGGAATGCAGTGACCTTAAAGGCATGACAAAAATTGTCTCTGCAATCATGATCTTGCGCAGAAAGAATTGCACTGATTGGACCTCCGAGTTGGATGCTCAGATGAACACATGGACGAGAGAGTATATTGCATGGCTTGAGACAGCGCCCATCGCTGTTGAGGAGGGCCTATCGGGAAAGTAAGATACCTAAGTGCCAGGACCAGTAGCTTGGCTAATCTTCTGGAACAGCAATCACGGCACATTTTACTACAACCAGCTGGCGGCGCTCAAGCTCTTGATTGGTGACCGCGGTGGCGCTCTGAATGTGACCAACACATATTTCGCTAGCCAGTACATGTTCCAAATCGTAGCATCGGGAGAGCAAGTGAATATCATGAATCGGTAACAATGGGTGGTTTCTGACCGGAGCGTTATAGCCCTTTGAAGTTGTCCGGACCCGTCCATACCATTACCACGCTTATAACCTGGCTGGAATGATTGTGAGTTTTCTCAGATATTCTTCTGTGATATTTTTGATCTAAATTCGATTTAAAGACCAATGCACGTATCTCCTCGTACGCTGGCGACAAGAGCGTTTGGGACAAGACGACCAACGAAGGCGCCACAATCAAGACTGCTATGGACTTTGCCATGCAGCTTGAAGCTGCGAGAAGCAATGAAGCTTCATATATAGAAGAGCTCTACCCAAGTGTTGCAGCGGTGGCATCTGTCTATGGTGATACCGACGGTAGATATTCCTCGTTTCTCGCAAATGGCGCGCCTGGCTACACTGAGGAGCCCTATTTCCTATGGAATCAGCCACTGGAAGGTGGGGAATCCCGAAGCACTTCACCTTCCAAGTCTCCCGAAACTACGACAAATGTGAACGTGGAAACAACTGGTAGTCCCAGTAGTCTGAAAAAGGAACACAATAATGCCACCCAGAGTGCTGCGAATTGCGGGTTCGTTGCAGTTATTGTGGCCAGTTTATACTTTGTAATTCTTCTGCTGGACGATACAGCCCCCCGCCTCAGCGGGTTGGATTGTATATACTGACATGTACCTTGATCTCGTTTTGATGTTATCTTGATTTTGACTACATAGGGGCGAGATGAGGCGAACGCAATCGCTCTTTGTGATGGTATCATGATAGAAACATTCTAGAACTGGGTCACTAACCATGCGCTCAAACGTCTCGCGTGTTGGCAGGCGTGAGCATCATGAAACATGTCAACCATGTGTAAGACGCACGTCTTGAGGCGCTTAGCGCTAGCAGTCGATGTTTCTTAGTCAAGTTTCGAGTACCCGCAGATGGTCTCAAAGCTAATAAAAAGTGATTCGTAGCAATGGCGGCACATACTGTAAAGATGACCTTTTTGGAGTCAGCCTGACCCCAAAGAGGCACATGGGGCGCGAGATAACGAGGAGCTTTGTCAGCACCAAGTTTACCACCTTCCATGTTAGGCGAGCGCCAGACTACAGTGCATGGTCGCAGCCTTGCCCGGATACTGCTCCCCTCTCAACGTGTATTCGTGGACTGACCTAAGTCAACCGCTGTAGCCAACTTAGCTCCAGAATTAACTCAAGAGACCTTACCAATCTAGCAGATAGCAGTCGAGTCATTACCGACATCTATTGCTTGGCAGCATGGCACCGTCATCGCCAGCTTCAAAGCAAATTCCAAGCTCAAATACTGCAACCACACACCAAAGAGTCGAAGATGACGAGGTCAGGCCCTATGTCATAGTTGGGGATATAGGAAAGGGTAGCTTTGCAACCGTTTACAAAGGATACCATAAGGTGCGTCGTGCTCGCTTATGATTAATATCGGCTCTCATACTTTCACCAGGAAACACACCTTCAAGTAGCTATCAAAACCGTGAAGCGCGACAATCTTACCGCCAAACTATTCGACAACCTGCAGAGTGAAATCCAAATTCTTAAATCGCTATCACACAGACACATAACCCGGCTTATTGATATTGTGGTAATTACCATCTTCAATCATAAATCTAAACACTCCTGAGGACCGAGCAGCGCGCAGAACGACATATATACCTAATTATGGAATACTGCGGGGGTGGCGACTTGACAAACTATATCAAGAAACGCGGCCGTGTTGAAGGCCTGGAATACGTGCCTTCTCCAGAGGCTCCGCCACAATACTATCCACACCCACGAACGGGTGGATTGGACGAGATAGTTGTTCGTAGCTTCTTGCGTCAACTCGGTGAGCATAACTGACGTTTGTCAGAATCATTGATAACTAAGATTTCATGGTAGCTCGTGCTCTCAAATTTCTTCGACATCGTAACTTAATCCATCGAGATATCAAACCTCAGGTTTGTACCTTATCAAAACCTATCTACCATTTTACCATCTAACACCCCCCTCCAGAACCTACTGCTGAACGCCCCTTCAGCGCAGGAGCTAGCTCGGGGACACCCTTTAGGTGTTCCAATCCTCAAAGTTGCAGACTTTGGGTTTGCTCGTTCATTGCCCAATGCAATGATGGCAGAAACACTTTGTGGCTCACCGTATGTCTAAACTACGCTTCAGAAACTTTGCCTAATCCTGCATCTTAGATTGTATATGGCACCTGAAATCCTTAGATACGAGAAATATGATGCTAGAGCTGACCTTTGGTCTGTCGGTGCGGTCCTTTTTGAGATGGCTGTAGGAAAACCGCCGTTTCGCGCACAAAATCACATTGAACTTCTCAAACGCATCGAGCATTCAAAAGGTATCAAATTTCCAGATGAAGACCCCTCTTCACCTGCCGCCAAAACAGGCGGAGGCGGGAGTGAAGACCACCCTGTGCCAGACGATGTTAAACAG
>JABCKK010000045.1:22739-48943 GCA_018221785.1 Calocybe gangraenosa
AATCAGGACATGGGAAACGGTAGTCCTATGATTGGCAACAACGTTCTGCCTCAGGATAGGTACT
Organism: Calocybe gangraenosa; assembly: GCA_018221785.1. Classification (NCBI taxonomy): domain Eukaryota; kingdom Fungi; phylum Basidiomycota; class Agaricomycetes; order Agaricales; family Lyophyllaceae; genus Calocybe; species Calocybe gangraenosa. The sequence continues at coordinate 22,804 of JABCKK010000045.1, forward strand.
GCTTTCATTGTGAATGTTTCTTGAAAATTGCGTTGACTCTATGACTTCAACCAGCTCGCCAGATAAGATTATAAGTCCGCCTGCAATCGTTCCTCGTCCTCCTGTAACCCAAACTCAAGAGCGCCGTCATATGAAGCCGCTATCCACAGAGGGCTCCTTCATACCAGGAGAGACTGAAGAAGACGGCATGCTACGGCGTGAATATGTGCTGGTCGGGGATACGCGAGCTGTTGAGTTTAATCGCACTGTCGATGGTAAGTTTAGACCATTTTGATTCTTTCCTCTCATAGTCCTATTGGCTTTATTTTTACAGAAATCGCTTCAGAACCACGGCGGCCTCTACACGACAGAAGAATCCCACCAACGCCTACCGCCGAAGATTACCCCCCTGACTATCCCATACCAGCTAACACAAACATCACCTTTCCTCCTCCCCCTAATCCCGCTGCTCCACCTCTATCATCGTCTCCATCCAGCCTTGCTTCCCGGGCAGCCTCGAATGCTTTAAATCGTGCTCTCAGTCTTGCCTCAAAGAAGCTTTTCGGTGCTGTAGGCCACTCACGAGCGTCGCCTTCCCGAGATCATAACAGCATCCCGTCATCCCCTAAGCGACCGCCCCTTCTTGCACTCGGGCCGGAAGTTGAGCGCGACCCCCTTGAAGATAACCTCCTTGCATCCTTGGAAGAGCTGGCTCAAAAAACTGACGTGCTCACACATTGGGCAGATGAAATGTACGAATACGTCAAGGCTTTCCCACAAAGTTTGTTTCCCACCCACACCTTCGCCACGATAACATGATATTGATTGAACATATCATTAAAATAGAGCCTCTGCCTGATCCAACAAAGTTTACACAACGGGAGGGCGAAGCAGACAAGCACGCACGGAAGCGGAAGCTTGCCGATATGGAGGCCGAATACAATGCGGTTACCTGCGTTGCTGTTTACATGCTTCTAATGTCCTTTTCGCAAAAGGGTATAGACAAACTACGGAACCATCAAGAACACATGAAAATGCGTCATCCAGATGGCGATTTCGTTGTCAGCGAGGGTTTTGATGTCGGTTAGTCTATTTTAGCATATCAACTTGGTTAATGAAGCTCACGTCCCTCGCCAAGCCCTCTCATGGTTCAAAGATCACTTCATAAAGTGCAATGATCGAGCGGCACTAGTGAAAACCTGGTTACCTGTCCAGTATGATGGGCCCAAAAGCTGGCTTGATCAGCTTGTATACGACCGTGCGCTTGTCCTCGTACGTGCCGTATCAAACACTATCATTGCGCTGCTTACTTATCACACTCCAGAGTCGTACTGCTGCTCGGAAAGAGCTACTAGATCAGGCATTAAGCCCGGATGAATGCGAAAAGCTCTACGAGGAGTCTTTGTGGTGCTTATACGCCCTCCAAGATGACCTGCTCCAATCAGGGAACCCATTTATGGAAGAAGACCGCGAGACCATTGCAGTTTGTGAGTTCTTTTCTTTTGGTAGAGATATCGCTTGCATCCACTTATGCACACAATGTACTTAGGGATCAAACGCACGAAACTACGCCTTGTCAGGTGTCGTGCTCGTATGGCCATGAACGATCGTGATCGTTTAAATGACGCCCGAGCTGATCAAAATCTCGTCGATGTTGCTCGTATTCCTGCACCATGGGACGCCAAACCTAGCGACGCAAATAAATCTAATGGTCGCCCTTCATGACACCCGCCACTGCTATCGCTCATACCCTTCATACGTTCTCGGACGGCTTATTACTTGATCAATTTAACCCCCCATCTCTCCACATTACTGTACTTATTTTCATGCTTCTCGGTTTTCTCTTTCTCTGGAGACATTTTTTTAAAAACTCGTCTTTTGTGTTGCGCTATGCCTGTTGTTTGAATCAGTGCTTTGACACATTTGTATTACTTGGAACTCATATCATGGTCTGTATAAATTTAATACGCATTATTTTTTAGAAATCGTCGAAGGCCCTGTCGAGGTCTTTGTATAAGAGCTCCCTCATCCCTGGCGGCAAGATTGGCTCCTTATTGTCTGCTTTTGTGATGTACCCTGTTTGAAATGTAATTAAGTAAAATGATGAGCGAGTGAAAAACATAATGGAATGGGCGCACTGAAAGGCATCTCTACGGACTCCTTGGCATTAAAACGTATTGTTGGAAAATCCTGACACCAAAAATTGGATCAAAGTATGCCTCGAATGTGAACGGACAGGGCTTACCACATACGGTATCTTGTCGAGAGAGATACCGTCCTTGACTACCAGTTTTGTGACGCCCAGCGCAGTGTCAGTGGTCATCTGCACGGAACCCAAATGGCGTGTAGGAAATCCCAAAACACGGAGTTCTGCAGTGCGATCACGGGGAGGATGGTCACCTTCGGGTGTAGTGATCAACGGCGCCAGTATTTAAAGCCATGACAATCAGTATTACCTAGTATGCCCTTAAATATAGGGATAGTAATTTATCCAAGGCTTTGACAAGCAGTGATGACGGAGACTCACTCCGAACAAAAACATCTCGAAGCGACCATCACCATCATCAGGAGATAGCGCCACCTCAGCTTTTGGATCAAGCAAACAGACTTTATCAAGGCTTGTGCCATTAGATTTCATCAGGTCCAACACGCCAGACTCATAGCAAGACGCTTCTGAGAGCGTTCTTTCTGATGATTTGAACGCGGCTGATAGCGATTCCATAGAAGGCTTGGACAAGTGTGTGAAGTAAACATGAGCATCAGGTCCAGCGAGAATGCGCATGTGCTACATAAAAGGATGAGGGTAAAACTGGGGGGTTTACTAGTCCGATGGTTTTTGACCATACCGCATACTCCAGCTCAACCCAGTGAGGAATTGATCTTTCCGAGTCTTCGTCCGCTTCCATATGTTCTACGACCGTGTTATGATTATACAGTCAGATTAGCGAGCGGTGAGATGCTACCAATAACATAAGCAAAACCCATTGCAAGTTGGATAAAATGCTGGGGCTTGAATAAAAGTTGTTGCGTGAGGCCTAGTCGACTTGTCCCCGTGATCCGTGATAACGATAACTAGAATTGATCGGATACTGCTTTCCGCCACATGGTCAGATAACTTTTGAGATTGCTACTTACATAGTTAACAACTATATTCGTGGCTCTCATGGTTCAGACTATCGAGCTTTTTACATTTATTACGTGTTCTTCTTATTCTGTCCTGATAAGATGATTGGACAAATTGTGTACTAGTAGTACGGCAATACGCTTTTCCCTAAGAGGCATTTATGAGACTATCACTCGCCGGAATGTGGATTCGGCGGGACAAGTTGTGAGGCGGAAGGGTACTTGGCATCCCCACGGGCCACATTGGACGAAAAACCATACTTCCTTGCAGAGTTCAAGACAACCAAAGCAGAAGCTGCGGCTAGTCGTAGACAGAATTGAAGCTCCACTGAAACACAAAGCTGGAAAAAATTTACTTACTGAAAATGGCAAGTAATATGGCATGTCCTAATGCCAGGCCCCCTACACTGCACCAGAGGTATACAAGACCGTCTCCATAGACTGAAAAGTCACACTGTGGTGGTAATTGAGTTCCGAACATGACAGCAAAAGCTGATCGTGGGTAGGGCATAGTGTGAGTATATTTTGCGTACGTAGAGTAAAAGATAATCACCAAGCCAGCTCACGGCAAGAAAAGCAAAAGGGAAAATGTGTGTGGACGCTCTTGTAAAGATATGGCTTGAAAGGGGGCGATTGTTGTATGACAGACTGGTATAGTTAGTCGTGTATAAGCTCCTTGTAATGATATCAGTACGAGTACTTACAGTACGCTTGCCCATATCCAGGTAGCAAATGCCCATGCTATCGAAATTGCCGAGAATAGCCCTGATAACAAGTTTATGTCAATTGAGAACGAATGACAGTAACTTTAGTAGTCGTACTCATGTAGCGCGCAAACCCGCCAAATATCACATTCATCAGTACGAGGACACTTTGGAAAACCCCAAAAACCAAGGTCAAGCCTATGATAGGGCATTATGTTGATATACTTGAGAGGCAGTGGGTATACAAACATACTGTAAAGTGTTATTCGCAGTTTGAGAGACATGTCGCCAACAAGATTCAATCCCTCAATTGCTGTAGGTGAGTAAAGTTGGGGGATTTTAAGTACAGCAATGCTGATTTATATCAGAGACTAGAACGGGGTATTCCCAACGCCCTGTAACATAGTTGTTAGAGCGAGATAGAACCTCATTTGACACTGCGGAAATCAGGTTGCATCTCTTGGCACGCCACCACTCGGGTCAAAATGGGCTGCGCGGTATTCACAGCCACAGACTCCGCCTTCTTCTCTGTAGGTGACACGTGTTCTTTGTCCGTGTCCGGTTAACAGCTTGACGGAGAATGAACACCTCCGGAACGAGGGGGTCATTGACCGTACAGAAGCCAATATGAGTGGCTCGAGTCGAATAAAATATGATCAAGAGATTTCAAGTCGACGTCAGTCATTCATTATACAAGCCTAGAAAGAACATGAAGGGTCCCAACAGGGGTTATGGTCCAGATGAGGGCTTCATATCCCTACGAGCCACGTTGGACGAAAACCCATACTTCCTCGCGTGGCTAAGAACAATCAAAGCACAGATTGCCGCTAAAAATAATATGTAGATCGAATAAGCGCTCCGGGAGGGCACGGCAATTGTAAGCGAAAAGAACAAAGAGCACGTACCGAAAACACTAAGCAATACGGCATGTCCAAAAGCCAGACTCGCCACAATACACCAACTGTATGCAAAACCGTGGTGCAATTATACAGATCAGTAAGTATACATCGCTAGCCACACGCAGCAAAGGGGGAATCCACTACCATCATCGCCATCATCGCCATCATCAGATCATCGTCTCTTTCCCAATACTTTCACCAGAGCATTTTTGACAACAGTCACCGATTTCTCGGTCTCCTTCTTCGTCAACGCACTAGTCATAGCCAGCCTGATACTCGGCCGCGGCTCGACGATCTCTTGACCCCTCAGCCGCTTCGCCTTGGTGATCATAACACCCTGCGCCAATGCCTCCTCCACAACGTCTTGTAACAGTCGCTCCTCGCCCTCGACATCCCAGTCCCACGTTGTAGCCTCGCGAGGTAGAGGTGAATTTGGGTTTGAGGGCTTCGGGGACAGAAGGGCGCTGGTGGGGTGTAGAGAGGCTGATGACTTGGAACGAATGTGGATGTGAATGATGGGAGAGGCGGGGTGCGATGTGACGTTGATCCAATCAACGCGGTCTAGGATGGTGCGCGCGGCGCGAACGTTGTCCTGGAGTGTAGCGAGGATGGAGGGTGATGATCGGAGGATGTTGATGCCTTCAGATGCGCTGACTGACAGTAGTGCAGGCATGGAAGCTGAAAAGACGAAGGAGGGACCGTTGATACGCTGATGTATATTGATTGTCAGTCTGCGCACTGAATGCATAGACACAAAAGTTCATACTTGATGATCGATGACAATCTGTGACCCTGCGCAAAATCCACCAGAGGAACAAAGGCCTATTGCGACTGACCCAACGAGCATGTCAACCTTGTCAGCCTAAAACAAAGGCAGATTAGCCGATCATCCGAAATATATTGGGTCTGTGCTTACTGGTACGTTGTATAGTTCAGTGAGGCCTCGTCCAGTTCGTCCAACCGTCCCAAACGAGAAGCTTTCATCTAAAATCAAACGGTACTTGTACTTTTGTTTAATTCCAATCTGCAGAAATGTGAGTCAAAGCTAGAAGTCTGGGGGGTGAACGGAGCAACACATACCAGTTTTGGCAAATCAACCATTGCGCCGTCCTTCTCAAAGATACCTTCAGTAATGATAAAACGTCTAGTCAGTGGCCCCCGTCTCTTCTTTCTCTCCTTTTCAACGCCTTCTAACACGTCTTCAAGACTTTTGAGGTCGTTGTGATCAAACCAACGCACAGTCGAACGCGAAATTTGAATCCCTTTGTGGATGGAAAAGTTGACACCACGATCGGCTACTATGATGTCGCCACGTTTGCAAAAAGCTGGGATGACAGACGAGATGGTGGAGAAGCCCTGAGAATACAGGATGGCTGCTTCTGTGCCCAGGAAATCTGCGATGTCGCGCTCCAAGTCCATATGAACGTCTATGAAACATTTATTATTCACCGAACGGGCAGAGGAGATACTCTGACATACCAAGAGTACCATAAAACCCGGGGGGACCACAGCTACCAAGCCCGTATTTTTTCAGTGTTTCTACTGCCCTCTGTTTGATATGCTCATTGCCAGCTAGACCGGTGAAGTTGAAACTAGCAAGGTTTGTCGCTGTCTTTCCCGTGTTGACAAGCTTCGGCTTGGGCCCGTTAGGACCAGCTATAACGGGAATAGCAAAGAGTTCTGCTTGCTCTGCAGCAGTCAAAGGCTGGCCAAGAGGCTCTGGAGTCCACTCGTCTACCAACTCATCTACTTCCTAAAACAAGTAAAAGCCTTTTCAAGCCAACGGAGTTACACTTCGTTTTAACATACCTTGTCATTGAATTGGATGAAGTGCTCCCCCGACCTTTCTGCCCGTGTACGCGACTGCAAAATGGTTCGTATGGCAAAGATGAGGAGTATTACTTCCAAGAGAGTTCGTCCTGGGTCGTTCTGGTGAGAGCTCTTGACATAGCGCTGAATAACTGCAGAACCCGGAAATTTGTTGAAAGCTAGCTCGAGGGTTGAAAGTGTCTTTGCCATAAAGGCAAAGAGGGGCTCTAAGTTGGTCGAAGAGCTCTCCATTTTATTTTTTTTGGGCCGCCGTCAGTGATCAAACGACAAGTCTGTGTCTGGATACAAAAACGGAACGGAAAAAAAAAAAAGTCAGTAAGAGCAAGGGGGGAGCGGGTATCTTTTGAAATCGTTAGCATACACGGGTCAGAATCTCCTCGTTCCTCGTTTCAACACTTTATCCCTTTTTCTCCCCATCAAAAAACGCAACAAGCTGTCCAATAGGAACCTTCCCAACAGGTTTCGGCATCGCAATCCTCGCACTATCCTTATCTTGCTGTCTCAACAACAACGGATCGACAAATCTCCCCGTCGGGAAAGTGGTCTCTGGTCCTGGTCCCCCAAGACGATCAGTAGAACGTGTACGGAGACGAGGTTTGAGCGGGGTAATAGGGGTCTGAGGCGGTTGGAGACTCGATAACCCATAAACAGACTGAGCCCGAAGTTTATGTCTCGAAGACGGAGACGGGGAAGCTGTCGTCATCGCCTTGTAATCGCCATTGTTCGGTTGAACATACCGCGCAGACGAAGATTTCCCGATAGTCTCATCTTGGAACTCGTTCGTGTCATCCTCGTCATCGTCCTCGTCGTCATCTTCATCACTGTGACTGCCCGATAGAGCGACATTCTTCCCTGCTGATGCGGGGGGGCGTGGAGACGGACGGCGCTGGATGGCATAATCTGGCGGGGAGACGATAGGCTCGCCGAGTGCTACGGTGTAGCGCTTCCGCGGAGTCGGGCTGGCACTAGAGGGTCGAGGAGAGGAGCGTATCGGCAGAGGAAGCCCCTGCATAGGACTTATAACGCGTGTCGCCTGGGGAGAGTTCCTTTGCGGGCTGGTCGGCATCGAAGCAGCAGCAGACTTCGACGTAATCCCCAATCCAAGTCCAGCGCTCGCTAACGCCGTAGTAGATATCGGACGCGTACGTGCCGCGGAACTGATAGACGAGGGTGGGGAATGAGGCGGTGAAAACGGGCCTTGTGAAAAGCTAGTAGAGTCGGGCGGTGTTGCATAATCACCTGTCGGGTATGGTAACCGTGTTCCAGAGGATTTGGAAGATGCCATAGGCGGGCTGGTAGACTCGCGTGCGGTGACAGAAACTAGGCGGGAATGATGAGGTGTGGAAACTGGTGATGTCGTCGGAGCAGGATCCTGCTTGTCATGAACCACGACGATGGACGAGGTTTGTGGCGCAACGGATACAGGGCCCGCCTGGCGGGATGGCCCAGAAAAGAGATTGGTGGGAGCAGTTGCAAGTTTCGCCATTTCGCGACCGAGTTCGCCAACGCGGCCCTGGAGTTCTGTAATTCCGTCTTTCATGTCTCGTATGTCGTGAGTAACAGACGGAGCATTGTATGGTGTCCTTTGCCCGTCCTCTTTTTCTTTCTCTTTTTCCTTGTCTACTAACCAACGCTCGACATCGCCCATTCGCTCCTCCAAAGCTCGAACATGCCCAACAGTCCACTTTTCCAGCTTTTCAAATCTCTTTGCTATGGTGAGAAGCGTAGCAGGTACATCAAGTGTACCATGAGCACTGAAATGAGCATAGAGAAGTGGAGGTTCTCTTGACGGTGATGATGGCGTAGTAACACTTGAGTGCATTGGCGAAGGAGTCAAATTGGGTGGCAAATTTGATAAGTTTGGTCGCGAGGGCGTAGGAGAAGAGGGGGAAGCTGGCACTGGCTTTCGAACTGGTGGTTGAGGAATCCCAAGGTTCAGCAAAGTAGGATCGTCATATTTTGCATGTGGATCGGCAGGCCATTCCCTCTGCGTCTCCTTCTCCTTTTCCTTCTCCTTTCCTTTCCCTTTCTTGTCCTTCTCTCGGGCTTTAGTCTCCTGAATAACTTGCTGCGCTGGGGTGAGTGGATCTTTATCCTTATCTTTCGTTGGTGTCAGTTTGTTCTTGGCGGCCGCCCACCAGTTGAGGTTTTCCTTCGTGGAGTTGGAGGGCGATGGAGGATTTGACGCGGTCTGGGGGCGAGGTGGTGGTGGAAGGCTAGTTGTACTCTCCATCAAGGCTAAGACGCGTTCTTCGACCAGCTTTCTCTCTTCTGCCTCTCTAGTCAAGATTCTCTCTGCTTCACGCCTACTTCTATCCCTCTCGCGTTCTGCTTCTGCCTCAAGCTCCGCATCAGAAGGCATTGATCCCGGCGATCGTGGTGCCATGTTTCCCAAGAAATTTCCAACACGCTGGGTAAAACTTGCTGCAAGGTGTGATACTGACGAAGAAGGCGAAGGCGATCGTTCAGTCCACTTTCTGCGGTTGTCAAAGTCGTCATCATCCGAAAAGTCATCGGGGTCAATGCCGGTAAATGTATCTGGAACAAAGCCATTCCGAAGCGGCGATGGTGGCCGTCCTGATCTTGGGCGAGGGTCTTCAGGCTAAGGTTGATCATATGGTTATGTTAGTATTGCCCAGTTGCTGGATATTGATATAGTGGACAAACTGGGTTGAGATTTGCACTGTTGGACGCCGGCGAGGTCATCCTCCTCTGCTGCTTCTGCATTGGAGCAGAGTTTTTTTTTTTTTGGCTGCAACCCGGGCTAGTTGGTGAATGGGCCAGAGCCACCACACACGGAGCTCGTTATTCTGAGCCTCGTGAAAACCAAATCAACACAAGAAATTACGTAATATCTCCCACAGTTCCCTTTAAACAAAGCTTTCAAATAATCATCTCCCTCAAAGCGACTAGTAGTCACTCAATACTCAGTACTCATCGCGGACCTTGTGGTGGCATTTCTTGGGTGTCACATTATTCCAGCAGATCTCCTACACTCCATGCTACTAGAGTAGAAAACTAAGAGCCCATGTCCAGTATAGAGAGGGTAGACGTGCGCCGTTCAACTAAGGTGTTCAGCTGGCCAATGCGGCATACCATGCCGAAACAAAACAAAAAAGTCCCTTGTCAATATATGTACCCATACAATTCTGCCCCGAATAATACAGAGAGGCTTAGAAGCTTGCCTGTCTGCACCAATACAGATTAAGTCGATTCGATAGAGTGCACAAAAAAACGAGCGCGTACCCCAAATACAAGGGAAAGCTGTTACACAACGAACAGGTATCATTTACTTCCTTTCGACTTTGCTGCTTCTTTTTCTTTCTTGGCAGCTTCTTTTATCGCCTCTGCTTTTGCAATCTCGTGTGCAGCCTCGTTAAGCCCTAGTCTGTTCCTAGCAATCTGAAGTAGACGTAAGCTTCAGAAACTAACGAAATGAGTAAACCAAATTACCTCAAATGCATAGAACTGGCAGCAAACAGAAAACAAATTAAACAAGCTACTGAGGCTGACTTCGAGCTATAACTCACCTGCATTCGTGTCACTTGGATCAAGATATGTGACCACCCAAGGACATACGACAAATCAAGGACTGACCGAATATAGTATTAGCCTCTCCGTACTCTTGTGTCGCATCTGTACGGATCAAGCACCCAAAATTGTGATCCTTGACCTTCTTTTCATAACTTTTCCCCCCAGCCACCATCGAGTCAGATCAAGAATTCGATAGAAACTCTGAAAGTCACGTACGTCTGGATAAATGACCGCCAACGTTTCTTGCCATCGTCACTTTTCATCCAGTCTTCGTCTAATTTAATCAATTTGGCATGACCGTCCTCAAAGAGCTCAGGGAAGGATTCCTTGGTGTGATTGAAAATCTCATCGTCAATTCTATAACAGACTCGACACATGAGATATCACGCCGGAGGGGGGAAATGATGCCAACACGTACTGAGTTAACTTGAGATTTTGAGGCGGCACTTTCTCCAAAAGGTTCCAATATGTCTGTTCTGAGGCATCACTGGCCGCGATCTTTGGAGCTTGGGTCTTGTCAAATAACGTACTTGGGCCTGCTCAACCGCCTTTACAGCAAATCTAACAGAAAATCATAGCAAGATCGGTTTAAAATTCACAATAAAATTCGTGCTCACTGCTTTTCAATCTAGGGCACGCGCATGTCCTCGGTAAGTTTCCATACAGATGAAATAGGCTAGTTACAGTTTACCTCCAGCATGTTCTGCGCATTTTTGGCGTCAAACTTTCCAGCCATCGTACTTCTATTGAAGGAATGTGGTGACGACGTGGCAAGAACTTGGGTATAGAGATGAGAATTTATACACACCAAAGGTTTGCTTGCAACAAACATGTGACACCACCTGCGCCTATTCTGATCTAATCTAATCCGCATTACTAACCCCAAAAGCGATGACTGCAGGGTACAAGCTACGTATTAATCCTCCGAATCTACCAAAAGCAACCTTCAGGCGTTACTCTTCTCGACGTACCATGACCAGACTTCCTTCGGCCGAGGTTTTCTGCCAAGGCGGCATGCAGTGTGTTGGTTTAACATCTACTATATTGTATGGCGACGATAGGCCTAAGCTCACGAAGGTTTAGAGCCCTTTTTACTCTCGCGACCTTGTCGCGCGTGAAAGAAGGTGTAGGGGCTCATCAAAGGTGTCAAAAAAACCAGTACACGTCAATCTCCTCTGTGATGATTTGGTATTCCTCCAAATTCGAAGGTAAAGTTGTGTCCGTTGTCGGTCTAATTAAACCAATTGTGATCATGTTTCTACTCGCTCATGCCTACCTACCATCTGGGATTATACTAATGGCGCAGTCAGGATTGATGACAACAAGCAACGAAACAAATGTTGCGGAAACTCACATCACGAGCATCGAAAAAAGAAAGAGTTCTGCTCCGCTTGATCAAGTGGTCCTATTGGAATATCCTCAAAATGCCCAGGGTTTAACTGCAGCACAACTGTCATTTTCCAAACGCAAGACTGAGACCTTACAGCAATATAGGGCCACATTCAAATGTATAACCTCCTTAGGCGTGAACGAGGCGCAGAGGTGCGGTCGACCAATATCGTTGATAGTCATAAACAAGTCCCGTCCGAACTTTCCAGGTCTTCCACTACGTTTATTCAACCCGTAGAAGTCTCCTGGAACTCTATCCATGACTTTCGGAGAACTTCTCCTGCTAGGTATTTTGCGTGTCACATTTCCAGCGTATCTCCTTGTGCTTGTATCCGCGTCAGGACTATCACCCACATCAAACCCTTTTCCTAACGCATAGAAAATTTCCGAGCGGGGATTAATGGAAAACAACCTACCCCATCCGGTCTGACCAAGCAGAATGTTCCCAGTGGAATATATCCTCTAGCCCACACGGTGGGTCATAGATTTCACCAGGGTTTGCTATTTCTGTGAAACCGTTTCTATTTAATGCCAAGTTCAATCAGTATAGCGCCTTACCAAACATTAGCTTGCTCGACATTTCCGTGATGTCACAAGGTGAAAAAAAAAACGAATCCAGGAAGGGTGATGAATATTGGCAGGGCACGAAAACATCACCCAACTTTCTCCTTATCAATCCCAGCGTTGGGACGCCATAGGGATCTCCCGACATGAAATTCATACTGGTGGGTTGCATATTGTGATTAGCTATATACTCCGGCGTTGAGATAAACATTGTCATTTGTCGCATTGCTCAGAAGTAACAGCCATGTACATGGTTAGGCTAGGGCGCATGCGTGACTCACGTCTACAGATCCTTTACCTGAAGGACCACACATCTCGTTCACAAACCCAATAAAAAAATGAGCCTTTCCACTTGGCAGTTTTGCCTTCATCCAATTGGCTTTTTACGCTGATTGAGTGACTATTTGGAGTGTTTGGAACCGACTTGCGGATGAACAATAGCCTGTTCTTGGTCGCCACCGCGAAGTGGAATAGCGAATCTCAAGGATCTTTTCACCAGGAAAACCAAGACAAATCTTGACAGGTCAGTCAGTCAAACGGATGTTGGGCATGGGGGATAAGTACGGCACAACAGACCAGCCTTACTTATTTTGCAAGGTGGCACTCCGACTTCGAACTCAGCGCCACGCTCTTCTTCAATTTCGCTTAAGTAGCTCACAATAGACATATCTTCCTCGGGTTTCCGTAAAAATATGCTACCGCCTCAAATTTGCTGGTCACTGCCACACCCAGCTGGCTGGGTCACTAGGGAATGTGTCGCTGCTGCTGGTTTCTTCTTTTGCTAGGCTCATTTATCCTTGGCTGTCAACTTCAACAAAACTAAAATTGAAATCAATGAAATGTTTGAGGGTTGTCGCAATACTGACGGCTGCAAGGTAAGTTCGCTAACATATCATACCGGTGTGGCGCAGGTTGGTTGGACCCTTTAGCTCTAGTGTAATTTATCCAACCTTTCTCCACTTGTACCAGTTCTAATGTACGCCAACGACCACGAAGGTGGAGAGGAATTCGGAGGCGGGAATTGAAACTAGAAGGAGCGTATATTGATGTCCAAGATTGCCTACACTAGCTTCCGAGACGTCACATTTTTCGTCCTGACACGCCTGCTAGTAATAAATCTCAATCGGTGACACGCATCAAGGCTTGGGCTCACATGGCTCCGGCCACAAGCTTTTATGTATTTGTGGTGTAGTGGGGTCAGGCTTGTGAGGGTGTTTTTGGCGTACCAGTGGCTAATGATGGGTTCGTATGTTGACGTGGAAAGGGCGGCTATCATATATACACAAGCTTCACACTCAAGCCCGACAACTGGTAAGTTGACCTGTTCAGCGTATTGGCTTTCCGGTGCAAAGCATGTTTATCTCCATGAGCACGGATCTGGCAATACCCCTTAAGTATCTCACCATGCCACGAAGGACAAGAGAAACATAGGCGCCCAACCAAACATCTGCTCAATGGGCGAAGACATGGCGAGACTTGGGTATGGAGAACCAGGTATGAGAGGGTCGGGCAGTCTAAAACGGCTTCTCCGTAAACGGTGAAAGTGTTCAAATACTACAGAACATCTGATGGATTATAGAAGCGACCGTATGAGATGCTTAAGGTTCGAAGTCGTCGTAAGCACATATCTTCTCGAGGTCAAAACTATACATTCTGATCAAAGTAGTCATTATTTTCTTTTTCTTTTGATGTGCCGTTAGGCCGATTTCGGCCTGGGTACCAGGTCCGCAGGCCTTCTGACGCTCTCTATATCCTCATCTGAACCGTGAGTAAAGGGTATCGCTGTAGCATAGCAGTCAATCTTCAACCCAAAGGTTGAATGGGATAGTGCTTACGGATATGCTGAGCGGAATCGGGCTGTATTTGATTCATAGCTTGAATCAACTGGATGACCTCATGGGGCTCGAACGGACCACGGGGTGGCTGCCCAGGTGTTACCGCCTTCAACCATAGCACTGGCATCTGAACCGGTCTAATCTGGTAGCCAGCCAACCCATGTTGAAATCCGGACACCTCTACGCACTCTGGAGGTGCGTTTTCAGCATCAGGTCTGAACACCGCGACAATAACACTTTCTTGTTGTTTTTTGCTCAAGACTACCACCCAGTTGTAGCCCTTCTAAGGTATATCTCAATACCAGTCGTTACGATGAGGAGATAACAACTCACATTCCTGACACCCTCCAAGTGGTTTCGATCGACTGCGCAAATTGTTCCCACTGGAATATTCTCACCTTTACACACGTTCAAGTATACTGGATTCTTCTTTGGTGCCAGGGGGTTGTCTGTAACAAAGGCGTCATCGTTAGGTTCTATGTCCCATCGATACAACAACTTACCGAAACGTAGTTCCTTCACCAGTTCTGGGGCATTCTTGGGATCGAACGAAAAAGGGGGAGGGTTGGTTGGCACCAGCAAGTGTTTCGAGAGGATCTTTGCCGATCCCATTGGCGAAGGAATACCTAAGAAATATCTTTTCGCGAAATTCATGGTCGACATTTTTTGTTTCCCTGGGTTTATCACTGCAATATTGACGAAGTCATCCTCATTTTTCGCGGTGCTCAAGGCTATCAGCCATTTAGGTTGTGGAGCGACAGCCTATAGTTTATTAATGACTACCAAGGTAAAAAAAGTGAGGTAAATTACTTACGTTTAGTAGCCGTTCATTCCTGAGATCTACCATGTTCGACAGAAGCCCTTGGTATACGGATCCAACGGAAGCGAGTCCCCTGCTTACAATTGGATGATGGTTTTGAGCGCCTGAAACCGACCTGCGGACAGGCGCCACCTGATCTTGGTCGCCACCGTGCAACAGAATAGCATACCCCAAGGATGGTGTCAGTGAGGAAACCAGGAACAGGCCTGAGAGGACAATCGAGCAAATGTTGCGCATGAGAGAGTGAGCAAAGTTGACAAGAACAATAAAGGCAATGATAAAAGGCAGGCGACGACTGAAGAGATTGAGGCCGGCTCAATCGTAGTGCTGTACATACATACTGGCATCCTGGGCTTTATAACCTGTGAAGATTCAGCAGTTGTTATGTAGGGCATTAACGGCGGCGACGGAACTCCTTTTTCCGGGAGATAGATAAACCCTGAAAACATGCAATTTTAGACAGAACGACATATCTCCAATATGAGTGTGATCGGCTTACTTGGTGGTACATAGCCTTGTAGGCACAGTAGTACGTCTGGAATTGTGTCAGGTTTATGAATATGAACTCCTCAACAGGAAAACTAATTGCAACGCCTGGTGGTTGCATGTGGTATTGAAAATTATTCCCACCGTTCTGCGTCTGCAACATATGACATTGGCCGCGATAGGACATTGATAATCGTAATCTGCTGCGATGCTAGTGTTATTACGCATATTGCTATCTTGATTGAGTTCGTTCGGTGTTGACAGTATTGTCCTCCTGGGAGAGAAGATACCTAGATGCTTGGAGGAAACGTCTCGCGTTATCCTAGGAGCATCTGACATGCAGTGATAACATCTGCTCCTATGAGTGCTACTGTAGTGCGATATGTTGGCCATCTGATATCGTGACAACATTATCGCAGGAATATTTTAACCTTTGAAATATGACAAAAAGATGTTCCGATTCCTGTGCTGAATATGCAATAATGCAAGCCAAGTTGTGGCCATTTACGGGTAGCCGTGCGTGGGAACCTGAAAATTTGTGGCTTCCAAGTTCTGGGTGGAGCTACGGTCCAATTTACAAATTGTACAGGCTGCACTACTTTGCTCAATGACTGCCCGATCTTCATGGAAAATCAACGCGCCAAAACGTAAGGATCTGCTCACCAGTTTGATTCCTACTTCCTGCAATATTCATCAGATTCGAGGCGCTCGAGTCGTTCATCCGGTCTCAAAGAACCTTACTCGCTCGTACACAGACTGATATAACACGTCTTCAACAACTCAGAAGTCATGCTGTCTCCCAGCCTGCACAGTTCATGAAGAATTTTGATCAAGAAGTAAGGTCTCAATGCCATCTATGTGGGACTGTACAATTGACAAGTCTAACAGCTCGCTGAAAACACATTTCGCCTGAGCGACCAATGTGACAGTCAGATCAACCATTCGCCTAACCTTGACTGGTCTGTTTACGACGCTCATGGTACGTACATCCTCGGTCATTTTTGCCCCTTGTTGATGATGAATAATTAGACCCCAAGGCGCTGCAGAATCTTACTTTGAATGCTCAACAAAAGTATGAACAGAGAAACAAACCATTCCGTCATCAGCAGTCCGAGCTTTCCGAACTTCAAAAACTTGTCAAAGAGGCACGCCGTGTCATTGTTGACCCTATCCTAACCATCTTTGAGTCCGTGTCTGAGGATGAAATAGAAGAGAAGCTGAGCCTGGAAGAAGGAAGGAGAGGGAGGGAGAAGGAAGGAACTGATCAGCTCAAGAAACGTACATTGCACACACGTGGTGGTCTTAGGTTGCCTACACAAGTTCTCGTTCGCACAGATGCAGAAGATGAGAGTGTTGATGTCGATATAACTCTTGAAGACCTATCGGAGCCAAGTACCAGGATAGATTCTACGCATCTTTCCTCGATACCAGTTATCCCATCCTCATCTACCTCGACCCCCCAGTCTCTTTGGTCTCCCAAGGTCCAGCGCAGCCGCCAACCGTCGCATAAGGCTCAAGCCCAGAGTGACAAGATCAAGAAGACGTTACATCCTGCTAAACGGAAGGCGACCGTTTCCTCACAATCCATTGAGAATGAAGTTTCTCAAAAGTTGGCCCCCGACACCTCAAAACCACGCGGATCAGATAAGCCCAAACCAGAGACTTACAAACAGGCGTGGTCAGTATCTGAGCAGCACCTCCTGGAGCAATTACTAGACCAGATACCAGAGGGGGAGAAAAATCGGTTCGCAGACTTTTGCTTACTTGTGTTCCTACTAACACTTCTTTTAGTTGGCAAAAAATATCTCGCGCAATGAATGGAAGGCGGACACCACGGCAGGTAGCCAGTCGCGTGCAAAAGTATTTTGAGAAGCTTAAGCGATTTGGGCTTGGAGAAGGGTTAAAAAGTTAACTCCAGAGTACTAGATTTAATACGGTAGCATTAAGTGATAGACTGGTTGGCGCGTTAAAATGATTTCGTGACGTTTCTTGATGACCTTCGTGACAGCTCGCGAACGTGACACTATTCGTTCTTTCATCCGCCATTTTCAAGGTGTAAAGCATGGACTTGGCAGAGGTTGTAGAAATCTCGTCAGAAGAGTCTGACTCTGAACAAACAATCGACAGGCGCGCTATCCTTCAACCAGTGATCACAAGAGTTGTTGATGCGCTCGGTGGCTATGAAGGAGGGAAATATAGAATGGGAGATGAGGTCAACGGTTGTCTAAAGGATCTCAAGAAGCTATGGCGGAAGGACGATACAGACGACGAGCGTACCGTTGCTCGTATCTTGTGGGAAACTCGTGTCTTACCCAACGATCTCGTTCCAATCCTCTTGGCGACAGCTGGCAAAGGTTCAGTGGAAGATAAACGTGCTATTTCGTGTGTGGACTTGATGACTGCTATGACCTGGCCAATTGATATGGCGGAAGAGCTAAAGGAGCTGGACGAGGAGCTGGACAAGGGAACAGACTACACACATCTATTGGCGAGCCATCTGCACTACAAGGCGGCATTGTTGAAGCCTGGAGTTATGCAGGCGATTTTTGCAATAATGCTCCCACCATTGTCCAAGGATATCAAAGAACGAAAGGAACGCGACGGTCAAATAATCAATGTAATCCTCCATTTAGTCAGGAACCTCTCATTCATCAAGGACCTACCATTTAACACGCATCTCAGCTCTGACCAGGCTGGGTTTTCGTCTCTCCAGACTAGGCTGATAAACGTCCTTTCGGAGACACACATGCTCCAACTCTTACTCACCGTCGCTGCGAACACCGATAAAGACCCGCTCTTTAACAGTTATAACACCCTCGTGCTCGACATATTTTATCTCCTTTTTCGTGGAACCAAACCAACTTCTTTGACCATGGATCAAGCTAAGGTACACATACACAGCCATTGGGTTAACATCATCTGACCTACGCCTAGCAACCAACAGAGAAACTTCAGCGCCTTCTGGCTGCAGAGCAGCGAACTCGGCAAGAGCTGGCAAGAAATGCCACTTCTCGTCACTCCCGTTTTGGGACCACCATCGCTGTCACTCTGAATTCTAATAAGAAAAATCGGCCAACCAGGCAAAAGGATAACAGTAACGAGGTCAACCCGGATATACCTCCACGGCCTTTCGTCTTGCACCGCCAACAAGCCATCACCGGCGAGACAGGAAGTATCATGGACATAAGTAAACGCCATGCAGCAAAGAAAAGTACGAAATTGGATGAGATGACACGTGAAGACAATCTCTCCGTGGAGGCCAGGGCGATTCTGCAGAATTTAGCAGTCGAGTTTGTGGAAGCATGTTTTAATCGTGAGTTCTACCTTTCTTTATTTGGTTTATGCCATCATTTATCTCATTTGGGCGCCTGTCTTATAAGCTTTCCTTTCTGCGCTCCTTAAAGACATTCGATCAGAACGGGTCAAAGTCACCGAGAAAGATAATCTCCGCCTATTATTCATCACAAAGTGGTTTCTAGAGTTCTTCCTGGCCATGCGCTCGAAAGAGCAGGCTCAGCGTGGTAATAGATGGAACTTTGGGTTAGTTGCAGAAGTCACTGAAAGGACATGGATTGTCTGGGTATTGAAACGCATGCGGGAAGCAGTTGAAGAAAAGGCAAGTTCAAAACGTGGGTATAATCGTGTTTAGTTTCCTGACTTCTTTTCTTTCTTCCTTGTCAGCCAAAACGCTGGACTGAGCTTCAGACGGGTATTGAATGCCTTACTCAGCTGTTACTTTTGATCGACACTATGTCCTGGAGCAATATAACTGAACCTGTCTTGAAGGAGGCAGCCGACCTTCTACAGCAACAGCTAATCTATAATGGAGAGGTTCTTGATATTGCATTCGAAAGTTTGCGTTCGTACAAGACCGGCACCCAATCTCTAGCTTACCTAGACTCAAGCATCTACCTTTCCTATGCATTACTGCGAATGTTGGAGAAGTGGAGCAAGGCAAAAGGTAGTGAGATGTACGTAAGGAAGAATAAGGCGAGGAAGAGAAGGCACGACAAACAGTGTTCGCTAACCTTCCCCGTTTCTCTGGCATAACACTTATGCACGGCACAGCCATAGGAGAAGACGACATTCCCGACGTTGAAGAACCTGTCGAGGAGGAGATTATACACGAAACCATATTCACTTTCGAGGCATTCGAAATGGTGAGTGAACTCCCATTCTCAAGGTTTACGTCTTTGACAAATAGTTGTCACATCTCGTTAGAAATTTGCTCATGCCGAAATCACACACACACTTCTTACCTATTTGGCACGTTACGAGGAATTCTCCTCCTCACAAAACATGCAGCGCGTTGTTAGTTTGATACATCGCCAAGCGGTCAAGGTAAAGGCAGAAGGTTTATTTTTTAAGGCAAGTGAAAGTACCTTCTTTGGGTTTGTGGCGTGGGGACATCGAATCCAACTTATCCTTTTTTATGTAGGCCTCCACGTTACATCTGTTCAAGACGATTTTGGCTAACGAAAAGTCATTACCACGCGAACAACCATACAAGGACCTCATCAATCTGATTAATTTTATTTTGCGCCAGTTCTTCAAGGCCCTAGCTGACGATCCCCTTCTGGCAATTGAGGTCTGTATCGTGGGTTCGGTGGTACGCACGAGCTAAATCTTTGTCAAAAAAACTCAGGCATTTTTCCCAAAAAATCGCGGACATTGGAAACAGTTTTCTAGCTGGGAACCAGATCAAAAGAAGAAAGAGAAGAAACCCTCAGAAGATGCGAAGTTTCCGGCCGATATTGAAGTAAAGAAGGGTTATTCCTGGAGTGACCAACTCGGAATCGTAATCGCTTCGCTTGTGGACGCTGAAGAGAAGGAGCTGGTACTTTGGACAAGAGACGTATGCTCGATTAAAGCTTTCTTCTATCAGCCACTGATGCCACGACCGGCAGATCCTTACTTTGGTAACCTCACAACGCCAGAGGATCATTGACGAAAATGGCAACAAGGATGATGACAGACTGGACGATGCAGAGGACAGTGAAACCGCAAAGATTCTAGGGGAGGGGAGAGTGTCTACTGAAGCTATGACCCAGATGACAGATTACTGTAAGTGAACATCACAAGCAAAGCGCGCCCTTTCAACGTCGATCCTAGTGATTCCATATTTGAATGATGAGCAAGCGGATGCTGCCACCAAAAATGCCAAGTTGAAGCTCCTGTTTCGCCTTTCAAAGTTCTTGATTCGGGATGCAGGTAGGAGCTTTCCATCGTTGCTTGAAGAAATAGGTGCCAATACCACATCCGCTACACAGACGCCGATGAACTAGAGTGGTACATTCCAGCAGGCATCACACCCTCCGAGTTGCGGAGAATTCTTACCGTGATAGAGCAATTCCTGGAAACCCCCCTTGATCTAGAAGGCAAAAGCATTTCAGAATTACTTCGTAAGCAGCGCCGTCGACGTCGCAGACGTTCCCCCTCTCCTTCAACAGATGGATCAGCATCCGAGGTTGATGAACCTAGACGGAAAAAGAAAAAGGAGAAAAGAAAGAAAGAAAAGGAACAGTATAAGTCGGCCCAATTCATTGAAGATAGTGATGAAGAATACGGCGACATCGAAGCCTTCCTGGAGAAGGAAAAGACTCTGCGAGACAGGGTGCAGAGCGTTGCTACAACCTCGGGCGGGACGCGAATAGGAACCATGAAGGCACACGGCACAAAAAGGAGGCGTAAGAAGGCTGAGAATACCTCTGGGTCCAAGAAGCATAAGGGCAATTCGCCGAATAGCGACATAGTGTCCAAAGTGATGATGGACAGCGGTTCGTCACAGGAGAGCGATGATGCGATAGGTACTACAGCTGTCGATCGCGAGCTCCCACCTTCTCCCCCCTCGAGTCCAAAGACAGCTGCATCAGAAGACCAGCGTCATTCTTCCATGTCTCTCGCCTCTCCCC
This sequence comes from Calocybe gangraenosa, assembly GCA_018221785.1. Classification (NCBI taxonomy): domain Eukaryota; kingdom Fungi; phylum Basidiomycota; class Agaricomycetes; order Agaricales; family Lyophyllaceae; genus Calocybe; species Calocybe gangraenosa. Next base: position 43,879 of record JABCKK010000045.1, read on the forward strand.
AAGGGTCTCCTGAACAGCTGTCAGGAAACGAACTCAAAATTCTACCAACCAGGCGAAAGCGGCTGATAATTTCTGATGACGACGACGATTGAAATTAATTGTGCGTATCAGCTCCTCGCTCCTCTGCCCCTCCTAACGAAATTTGCCTTCCAGAAATTATAGCACCAGCTCCCTATAACCCTATTCCACGAGGCCCACGAGTGCGCGCAACCGGCGCAATATGATCAGGAAATCCTTCCAGCTTTCTTTGATAGAAAAAATTGACGAAGCATTTGGATTACTTTGACTCGGTTACGCACAGCTCTGTCGTGTTGTATTACTCACCCATCCATTGTATTTATAATGGCAATATGTTGTCTAGTGTCTATCATACCCAATTCACAAGGATACCCAAGTATGTTTAATCTACTATTGGACACAGTAGAATAATACAATACCTGGTATTACCGATAGCCAGCGAGGGGAGAATATACAGTTGAGTTAATGCCACGAACGTCGGCTGAAATTGGTTATGCATTGATAACGCCAAACTTGTCGCATCAATGGAAGCAGGAGGGGCTATGTTAAATTACAGATACCTCGCTAGGCCAAATTGCACTACGCCCTTGAATCCATCGAGATATCCATATCACTTCGTTCATCACCCATAACCATGGTAAAATAAATGAATCTGTCAATCAAAAAAAACTTTACCACCACTATAATGGACCGAAAAACAAAATGGATGATCGCGCACCCATGAGCCGGTGCGAAAAGAAGGGAGGGAGGGAGGGGGACCTCAGCTTTTCAAGGGGTGCTTCCATTTTTCTTTTTTAGTTCAATACAAGCAAGTGTTACAGAGGTCTGAAATTGTCCAGAATATCATTGTACCTGCATTTCACGTGGGAGAAACACTTCTATTTAAGGTATCCGTTCGGGGAGTAGGTACCCATCCCCACATTATTCCATGTGAAGCAGTGCCCTTAATGGGTAACCCGACCCAGCTCGTCTTGCACTTCCCCCCCCCCCGAGTTCACTTTTCATGATAGGGTATGACGCTGTTATCAAGAACCTTTTGGCGATTTCGAAGGTGACTTTGTACTGTTGTTTGATACGAGTTACATAAATCACCCAGTCACAAATGTCCTGCACCCCCCCTCAGTAACATTTCTTATTCAGTCGCAGCTTTACTTTTTGCGTTTTAGCCGTGATGTGCGGAGAGGGACTTGAATCCATCCACGTGGAGTGCTTTGTTGTGCACTTGGATTAGAAGGAAGTTCTACTCTTGGAAATGGATTATTAAATTGGGGAGTTAGCACCAAAGATTGCCCTTTCAAGCTCCGGTAGGAAACAACGGGAAAGGCCGTTGTTCGAAGGTCTAGCACTCTGTACTCTGTAAACCGTGGGCTGGTACACACCTTTTCCGGGAGCCAAGGAATTCTGATGAAGGAAATCCACCGTGGAATGATGAAGGTGGCTGTCGTTCCACACGGAGGTAGTTACTCTGATAAAGTTTGTCTTGGTCGCTGGTTAATGGCTTGTAGTAAGCATTGCACGGGTGAGTGGATCAGTGGGCCTTGTTACGCAGTGCCGCTGACCCAGGGGGAGGGGGGTTGAGCAGGCAAGGTTAGTCACTCAAACCTCAGGCTGGAGCCAGGAGTACCTGGGTAAAGTGGTACGCTCTGTCGATCAAAAAAAAAAAAGCAGAACTCTCCCCCCATGAAGAGAGTCGGGGAGGCCAGATCATAATCAAGGGAGGCGGATTGTAAAGCATCCCTCACCTGACATAGGCCGAATCTGAATTCGGATTTATGCGAGTGTGTTAATATCCACCATGGGTCCGAGGGTGAAGGATGAACAGGCCACTTGGCTTGTTTATGTTGCAACAACAACACAGGAGACCATAGACGCCACTATGCCATTTAGGTAGGACAAGTGTAAGCTACAGCTACAGCTAGTGTGCGACTCGATAGCAGTGTCGCGGAGTGTGGAAGGGTTGCTGGGATTTTGTGACCCATCTGACACGCACGAAATCTTTTTTTTCCTGGCAAATTGCGAGAACAAAACCTGGTTGATCCCCGATCAAAGAAGCAGCCAGGCACTGTCACTGATTTGGACCCAGAAACCGTGAAGATGCAACGGCCGCATTGCCGATGCGGCAAATTGCTGACGATCGGGATCGAGTCCTCAGAAGGGCGAGGTCAGGAGAAAGGGATGCACCGAATTATACCCAACAGGTCCGGTAATATACCTCACGAATCCAGAAATACAAACAAATCGAGAAGAGTAATCTGTCACCCAGCTCGCCAAAATATTCAGATTGATTCTATTCTGAACCAATAAGGTGCCGACTCATCTCTCAGGGTCGTCCGGTTTTGAGGGCCTCCTACCTGATCGAGGAAAGCGAACAACCGGAAAACGCGACAAACAGGAATTTCCAGGCGCCCAGCTGTTTAAACCTAATACCTTGAACCCCCACTTGATATAAGTTCAGGCCCATTTCTCATCTACTCAATCCCGATTCCCCTCATCCCACCTTACGTTATAGACGCTGAGGTTATGTCCACTATGACCAGCCATACAATACACTCAGAGCGCCCTGAACGAAGCCGTAATGCCAAAGCTCAGGCCAGGCATCGTGCAAAGCGAAAGGCTTATATTGAACAGGTCAGAGTCCTCATCAACAACAACAACGTTGCCCATCTTAGACTCCCACTCACATGGTTCCTGCAGCTTGAACAAACAGTGACCAAGCTTCAAACTGCCCTTGGTTTAACACACGAGGACGTCACAGTACTTCCACCACCCCTCCTACGGATTCGGGAGCTCGAACAAGAGAACGCACGACTAGCAAAGGAGAACGATGAGCTACGACGCATGGTATCATCTGACTCCAACACGCGAGGCTTATCCATGGATATATCTCGTCGAAGCTCCCTCTCAAACTTCCAAGACAGTCGCACAGTCGACCGTGACTGTAAGAGGAAAAAAATGGGCGCAGATGTCGAAGGGACATACATGGTAAAGTTCACTTGTATTCACTCCCAAATTATGGCTTCAGCGCTCACTCCTTGCCAACCTCAGAGCCCAAACGAACCACACCCTCAAGGTGCTGACCCCACACGTCCACCACCACTCACCATACCCCAGCCGATGCCGCATCATTACTCATATCCTCCGTCAAACCCGCACGGGGTCACCACTTCTTCTCCTATGTTCAACCTGCATGCTACGGCCTTCCAGATGCCCAATACTCCGTCCGGCTCGAGCGCCACATCAAGTCCCCCCTTTTCGGCGAGTATTATTCTTATCAACGGCTACTCCGTAGCAAGAGTAACTTTTTGAAGTTCGTTGGATCCTAGTGACGTTCTTTTTCCCTGTAGCCCGCTCAGATGCAAGAGCCGTTGCATTCTCCTGTGAACCATCGACCAGCTTCAATGCAAGGTCCCCCAAGTATAACTAGCTATGCTACACGCACGAATCATTACGGGTCCGTAAAGATGGAAGATGACCATTATGCTGTGAGTTCGTCAACCCAATATACTTTCTTTCGTATATGACTGACTCAACGAAAATTCCTTTGGTGGGGATGTTGTTTCTCCAGGCCCAAAATGGAAATTGTACACTACCACCCCCAACCAACTCATATGCATATGACCACACCAATGGTGCGATGGATAATCAATGGCATGCTTACTCCTCAGAACGCGGACATCTACACCGGTAGTGTTCCATCCCTCTCACGAACCACTAACCCTTAGATTATATTCTACCCATTGTCTTTTATCACGGGATCATTGTTTGCAACCAATCTAGATACCTTACCTTTGTTCGTTCCTACATGTCCAAGTGAAATTCCACGCGCAATGTAGTTGTAAAATCACTTGTGGTTTTTTTTTGTTCAACCGCAAGCAAGAAAAACGACATGGGGGTTTTGAAACTGCGACAAGTTTAATCAGACGTGAGAGAGAAGTTATCGAAGGATACCGGCTAGATCTCTCATGTAGATCCTAACGGCATGGGCCAGCAATGATTCCCGGACACCCCATTACGACAAGTGCTAGGTAATTCGCCGGAGCATCCCCATAGTAGATGGCCGTGGCGGGAGCTCTGACAAGCAGAATGGCACTGATTGAACCAGTTGCAACCCTTCACCTTTTTGGGTCTACAAACAACTTTCCAACCGCATCAAAAACAAAAAAAGGTAGGGGAATTGTCGGCCGCTCAAACCCAGCATTTCTTTCGTTTGACGAGCCCTTCCAGGTCAGAAAGAAGTAACCCATATCCCCTACGTATCCAATAATTTTGACACAGCTGACACACCCTGCGACAACCTCCACAAGAACACAAAGGATTGATCACGGATGGCAATGTGGCACCCCACCAAGTATTCTTTTCGACCTCAAGCGGGTAGGAAATTGCCTAGGCGCCACTCCAGACCAACCGGATGACCTGTTTCAGGCAACATTAAAAAACAAGTCTGCACATCATCCTTTGGAGTGAATGATTCACCTGAATCGCCTAGACTGGGCAGTGCTGCACAACCCTCCTTGACGAACGGTACGGGAACACAAATAGTTCTATCGGTCGAACAGGTCCGATACGAAATAAGTTTAGCCATAATTCAATAACTGAGTACCAAGCTTGTCAAAGATATCACTGGAGTGATCTGTGGGTTGTTCTCATGACCAGCCTCTTACATCCCGAACTGGGAAACATACTTCTCTATCGAGAGAATAGCACCCACCCATTTTTTTAGTCCACGGAGCGGCTTGAGGTGATGTTTCAGTCTCTCTTCAAATAGTAATAAGGCAGTCCTTCGTGGGCTTGTTTTTTTCCCAACTAGCGTTATCATTCTTACAAGCGAGCATCAAGGTTATCAGATGTAGTTGAACCGAGAATTCAAATATCACAGAAGCATTTAAATTAATCCCTACCCGCAACTCACACCTTAAGGTGTGGTGGGGGGGGGGTGGGGGGCAGGTCCGATGTAAACAATATTAGCACATCGGCGCACACGGCGAGTAGGCGTGTGCGCGCGGTGGAAAATGAAAAAGAAAAAATAAAAAAATGGAATAGGGGGGCA
>JABCKK010000046.1:0-48157 GCA_018221785.1 Calocybe gangraenosa
GTGTGTGTGTGAGCAGGGTGCAACCTCTGCTAAAAATACACTCAACATTGTCCAAAGTAGCTAGAAAATATTTTTTTATGTCATAGCATTGAGTTAATAAACTACTGGTTGGATTGGCTTAAATTTATTTACCAATATTGCATGTGTGTATAGTATCTCAATAGAAAAAAATCCTAAGCAGTCATGTACATGTACCCCCCAATAAAGAGAAGGGTAGACCAAGGGTGCCAGGATGCAACCCCTCACCCTCCCCCTTCTCTACCCCCCCCTCTACCCCCGGGGTAGAGCCTACCCTTGGTGAGCCCTAGACCCGTTGGTCAAGGTAAGGTAAAAGTCTCTCTTCATACCAATCGATGTCTTGAGACGAGGCAGGTTTTCCGCACGGAGGACTGACAGAGTGAGTATAGTTTTTTATTGGTGCAATATCAACAAGGTAGGATGGATGCACCAGTTACGTCCGTCTGTGACACTGGGAGTTGTGGACTGTAGTGACCCAGTTAGTGGGCGACGCTGCTATGAGCGAGTTGTTGCGTACGGGTCCAATATTGACATTTCAACTTGTCTGACCGGTCGCAAACGACCTATGAAATTATGATATGCGTAGGGAGGAGCCGGGGAGTTGTGGGGATATTGATGCGACCGCACATAGCATCATTAATCATTATGATGGACCTTTTCCCACTATCAAGGCTGATCACGTTCAACATCACATCAAACAAAGAATACAGGTTCGCGGTACCAGGGTATCGAGAATCCTATGTCATGGCTACAGCAGAAGAATCAGCACATATCCAATAACATGGCGGATGTGTGGATTTGAGCACGAACCCATAACCGGAGGACCTCTCTCTTAGGTAGAGATGCTCTCAGCGACAATGGCAGTACACAGTTACACAACTACCAGGCACCATCCAACAAATCTACACCATCATCGTCAGGTACCACATCCACATCTGATTCGCTCTTTCGTTTGGATTGCCAGTTACACGATAAGGACTGGAGGTGCTGAGGGAGTGGAAGAGGCTGTATTGGAGCCAAGAACGGGAATCAGATGCCATGGGGTTTTTGAGCGAGTCTCTTGTCATAACCGTTCAAGCCACCAACTAGCAATAGCTCACCCCACCCCGATTCTTTTAGTGTGATAATGAGCGGTCGTCCATAATTGTCCAGAAGTCACCTCCGAGGACACTGACAATGACTAGAGCCTTGAGTTCATTCATCCAGTGGGGTCTCGCAGGGAGCTTTTTTCTGTGCTTGAAAAGATTTCATCGAAAATTCCAGTTTTGCTTACCGAGTTGCGAAGCAAGCCTGATCGACAGAATATGGTGGAGGCGGCGGGGAAATTCAACCTTTTCGCGACACGGTCTATCCATTGCATGGACCACACCATCCCAGAGCTGCACCAGACATAACGGTAGCCGAGATCCCCCAATGTTTAGCTGGTCTTATTAAGGGGCTCATAGCGGGGATGGTATCCTGGATTTGCCATACAACGTTGCCGTCAAAAATCATTGGTAGGCACAGGACTCTTGCTATCCCAAATTCGGTAGACCACAGGAGACCTTTGGTCTTACCCCCATAGTTGATATCTGCCAGGACAATCTAAAGACATTATGCATAAAGACTTCATAGTAGGAGGGCGAATAAATCACCGTGTAGGTCAAGAATACGATTGCAGGTTTCAATTGAAATGCTTTTTATCCTGGTTTATTGACCTCGCGCGAAACGGTTGTAAGTCATTCATAATGGGTCATTTATGATGGGTCATTGTGAAGCCCTCAGGCTCCCCCTAGACTACCCTGATTTCTGAGCTTACGAACGACCACGCCGACGAGCCACACTCGCTCCCCCCCCCCCTCCCCCGACGGCTCGAGTCCCTTAGACTTGTTTAGGATGCGATTAGCAAGGGAAGGCGGTTGACGTCTTTTGCGGTTCGAGTAGGCACGAAACCTGTCCGTTTCTGGGCCTTGTTTTCTCTTTATTCCATTACGCCACATACGATGACTTTGAATAATTCTTGGATGGTAGGTTCGCCGTTGAAGAGGGGGCAGCATGCAAACCCTACAAAGAGCTGGAAAATGCACCCATGGAAAAGTTTTTACAAGGAGCATGTCGTATGACATGAACACACTTTGAATAGTATTCGCAGTGCAAGTTCGGGATGAAAGGAAGACAAATCATCAACGTAGAGTGATGAAAGACAAGGCAATAATTATGCACATGAACGACGGATAATGATTATACGTAGTACGTAGTAATTCCATGCTTGGGTCCTATTCTATCTGCGACGACATGTCTTGTACTTGATTTGTTGGTCGGACCTGTCGAACAGATGCTCGTGAATTGTGACGCCAAACATTACATCGCCCTTCGGCGGGTATGTGTCGACCGAATATTCTATATCATCTGGAAGGTGATCGGCTAGTCCCTTGCGTACGGGCTGTACCACATCTAAATCTCTGTGGTAAAATATTTGGACCAGCTTGAGCTGTGTACGAAATGGCGAATTCGCCAATATCTGCGCAAAGGCACGCCAATTAAAGGCCTTTGAGTTGATGTTTTCCCAAGGTAGATATAGTGTGATGGTGTGAAGATGTATGGAAGTAAGTTGGGAAAGTACAGTTAACACCCAGTCGCTGCGCCAGAGAATTACATCGTGAAACCAAAGCTGGCGAAGGTTGATGTTTGCCGACAAGTTAATAATACCTGGCGAAATCTTCTTGGATAATGAATCAAGGCAACACAACAATGGGTACGCACTATAAGGATACAGATCAATTTCATGCAAGCTGGGTCCATATGCGCTGTAGCTTTGACTTATGTCTAAACGTGTTTGAGTGTTTATCCCTGAGTTCCAGTCGTTGGGTAATCTCAAACCAAGTCGCTGAATCGAGAGTACGTTCCGCGCGAGTAGCCACAAAATGAGAGGCGAAGACTCTGGACCGAGGACTAGTGAACGAAGGGAGGGGAGGAGTTGTGTGCCCGTAGTAATTTTCTCTGTGGAGATATCGGATGATTGCCATACAACGTCAACTAGCGCAAGGTGTCTCAGCACTCCAAATTCTCGCAACCCTTCTGCAAATTTGGCTAGAGAGTCACAAGATACTCCATAAAGTACAAGGTCAACGAGCTGGTGAGTGTAGTGACGTGTCCAAGAGAAAAACTCGTCAGATGTCATGCAACTTGGCGACCTTGCTGATAGTAAGAGGGACTTGATCGCTGGTAGGAGACTGGAAAACCCCCGGGGATACATAGATATATCATCACGGATAGCCAACCGGCGAGTAGATGCACCAAGAGTAGCACGAGATGATTTGAGTAATTTGTACAATTCAGTTGAATCCTGGGGGCATACTTCGAGATACGGAAAATGATACCGGCTCGCTCTCAACCAGGAGTGTGAGATTGTACTGCATAATAATAGAGCGGTTAAATCATCGTGGAGATGGTCTATGATACGATCCTGGAGTTCTCCCGGAATACGATCTGCGACAGCGGGTGGAAGACTCTGTAAAGGTTGGGCCATGGCGTCGATAGGGGCGAATGCTAAAAATGTCACATGTCACATCCCTAACTCATGGTGAACTCATCAAGCTCTGCCACTAGTAGGACGTTCCGTAGCAACGTTATAGCATGCCTCAACAGCTTGTCTCATGCGTCGACACCATTCATTTCAACCTTTATCCTCATCCATCTCACAGCCCCAGTCATGGCAAACTTAGGTGGGGCTTCGCTATCCTCGCAGACAATGGTTGGTCTTCCTACGACCCCTTGTGAGAATTCAAATTGACGAGTCGCGTTCTCTCTCTAGCTACTCGGAAGAGAATACTATCAGACGCAGTTTGGTGAAAAGTACCTTGTCCTTGGTCCTCTCGTCATTCACGCCGCCGCGGGGATGTCGAAACGACTCGTTTTAGGGCAAACGCGATCACGTCCACTTTCAACTCTGTTGAGTTTCACTGGTTACTCCACTGCCCTATTCTTTCTTCCCATACACTTCATGACGCACCGCCTCCATCCTACAAGCATTGCCGACCCTATACTCGGCGTTGGACCTTCGGAGCTCGACTTTGAGTTTGTGAAGTTAGGACTGCAAAAATGGCCTCTGACCAGCTGGTTGCTCTACACAGGCCTCGTTTGCTCCGTTTCTCTCCATTTAGCTGAGGGAACAACCATAGTATGGAATAGATATTTTAGGCCTCCTGGGAAGGCCGACGGGAATACGAGTCAGGGTGGAAAAAGGCTGACGAGGCGTGCTCAATTCCTTGTGGGTCTGGCTTTACCTGTCTTGATGGGGCTTCGTACCATTTTTGTGGAGCCTCCTATGATATATTCTTTTATGGCAAGACGATTCAAGGCTGTATACAACAATTCGTGGATATATCGTCTTGTATAAAACACTATCACTATATTTTTTTCAGAAAGAAAGTCTTCAAGCGACCAGGTTTACTTTATGTCCCATCGTACCCGCATATAAACTTTGGCACGGTCGATTGGATTCCGGTCGAGTCATCAACAGCCACGGTCCCAATTGTTATGGTCAGACGTCTAAATCCCTCGTTTGAAAGTGCACATCTTGATCTGCCCTCAGTATACTGCACTGTCGAGGTTTGTTTATGATTCGTGACATAGGATTCATGATTCGACGCGTTGCGAATGTACAGTATGTACAAGGTAAATTATGCAGAAAAATAGGACAACAATGAAAAAACTCCAGATGAACAGCCAGGACAAGAAAGACGGATGGATATACAATACACAATGAAGGGGAGGAAGGCAGTGATATGAAGACTCTATAGCTCGTCGTCAGTCACCTCCTCACCACGCTTCTTCCTTGCCATACGTTCCTTCTTGAGCTGTGGTCCAAGGGTAAGTTTTAAGCAATTGGACAACAAAAAGGGGTAACGAACCTTCCGTGCCTCAGCTGAGGTGAGCTTCTTTTGTTTCTTTGTGTCGATCTTGTTGCCCATAGCATCGTATTGCGTGTCATCCTCACCTTCCTTCTTGTCAATACGGGGGCCAGAGCCTTGACCTTCAACCCAGTTGTGGCCAGAGGCCTCTAAACGACCATCGCGCATGGCCCAAACTCTGAGAAACACAAATCAATATTTTGCACATCAAAGGGACATAAGGGAACAACATACTCTTTACACAAGGACTCGGAGAAGTCACGGTTGTGTGTGATAACAAGCACACCACCTTCGAACACCTTGAGAGCTTCGATGAGCGCGGCAAGCGACTCACGATCAAGGTAGTCTACACCCAAAGTTAGTAAACCGAAAACGAGATGACGAGAACAAACGCACTAGTAGGCTCGTCCATGCAGATGACGTGGGGACGACGCCATGTAGCAGCACCGAGGACGATTTTCACTTTTTGGCCTCCAGAGAGACCGCGCATTGTGTTATGTGAGACGAACTCAGGTTCAAGACCAAAGTCAGCAAAGTGCTTCTCGATTTCCCGACGAACAAGGGGACGGAGAAGGCCAAGGCGTTGAGCCTCGCGGGTATCAACCTCGAGAACTTTCTGCAAACAGACGAGAGAATATTTTAAAATATGCAACGGCTGATGAACAAAATAAAAGCAAACCTTCTCAAACCCGCGCTTGACCAAGTCGTCACGTGGAAGCCAGATATTCTCAGACGATGAGAGACCCTTGAAGGAAACTTCGTACTCGTAGGATTGCTTGAGCTTCTTGCGGTTCACAATCTCTTCAATGAGCCTCTTCTGGCCCTCTACAATAACAAGGGAGCCATCCTTCATCTTCTGAGCTTCTTCCGAAGTGATCTGGCGGGAAGCCTTCATAACCTCCTCCAAATCCTCACCAGTCTGGTAACGCCAGAGCATGTACTCGAGGGGGGTTTTATCGAGATGGTTATCAATATGGTGGAAAGCGTGCTGAGCGACGTAGCCGATGACCAAGTTGGGATGTTTCCAAATCTCACCACCCTTGTTGGGCTCCATGTCACCAATGAGGAGCTTGACGAGGGTAGACTTGCCAGAGCCATTAGGTCCTAGCACGGCAACACGAGAAGACAAGGAGACTTGGAGAGTGATATCGTAGAGTTGTTGTACAGTCTGTGTGGGGTATTGGAAACCAACTTGACGCCTAAACCCAAAGATTAGTTGATCAGATTTACTCCATATTTAAAGCGACATACATCTTGAGGAGACTCTTTTCCTTGGTCTTGACACCCTCAAGGAGAGGGGGATCAGGAAGCTTGAATCTGTAGTCCTCAGCGGCTTCCAGAGTGTAGTACGACTTCGCCTCAGGAACTTGAGCAACAAACTTCTCCAAGTTACCGCGGTATCTACGGAGCTTGAAGCGGTTCAAGTGGAGAACGTCGGTGATGGTGTTGTTCAAGAAGCTAGAATCGTGAGATACAATGACTGAAAAGGATACACATTGGTAAGTTTTTCAGGTATTAGTGTAAACAGCACATACTTGATGTACAGGTCTTCAAGCTGGTCAAATAGTTCTCCAACCATGCAACATTAACAACATCAAGATGATTGGTGGGTTCATCGAGTAGCAGGATATCGGCCTTGAATAGCATGGCACGGGCCAAAGCAAGCTTCATCTTCCAACCTCCAGAGAGGCTACCGATGCCCTGGCCTTGACGTTCGTCAGAGAAACCGACAGAGGCAAGAGTCTCGATGATTTCAGTCTTGGTGGCTTCGATACGAGTATCAGAAACAATGAACTCCAAAACCGAAGTTTCTGCTTCGCTGCCGTCAATGTCGTGCTCGACGTAGAACGTGCGAACTTCATCTGGGGAAGGGAAACCCTCGACTTGGCTAGAGAAAATCATATATTAAGACAGGATCGGGTAAAGGAAAACGGCTCGAACATACCCGTTGGTGATAGCCCTCATGAGCGTGGATTTTCCTGTACCGTTCTTGCCGCAGAGACCATAGCGATGGCCACGCTTGAGACGGAGGGTAGCTGTGTTGAGCAAGATCTTGGCACCATAAGCCAAAGAGAACTGGCAGTTGCAAAGGTCTTCGCCCTCTTCCTCATCTTCAAGGACTTCCTCTTCTTCGAGACCTTCAGTAGCCGAGCGCACGACCCACTCACGAGTGATAGACTCAGGTTCAGGGATGGCGGCGACAAAAGCGATATAAGGTGCAAGGGTGTCCCACTGTGGCACTTCGAAATTCTTGGCATTGATAAGGGCTGCAGCAAGGTTCGAAGCATAAACGGTGGCGGGATGCGAAGCAGAAACTTCGGCGCCAAACTTCTTGCAGATAGCAACAGCGGTAGTTGATGAAGCGCTACCCTCGGCTTGTTTGAGGGGAGGGAGGTCGGAACCGTCGCCGGTGGGAACCTCACCGACTTGACGAAGTGTGGTGATGGCTTTGTTGACAATGCCACGGGCCTCGGGGTCGCCAATGCTTTGTTCAACCTTGATAAGGCCTGGAAGCAACTTGGGTAAAAAGGGTCGGACAGTGACTGCGGAATCGACTAATTTTGACATGTTGTCAACAATACTACAAAAGAAATTAGTAACCATGTCAACAAATGTGGTGGCGTGAAACGCAACGCACACTGCAACTTTACGCTTGGTAGCAGTCAGTTTCTCCGATAATCCACGAGAAAGTAGAGGAACCATTAGGGATAGGGTAGGTGAGTCTACTTCTGAAACGAATGTGGTCGCCGAGAGGAGGGCGATGGTATTAGGAACCTCCTCCACGGGATTAATGAGAGCCTTGATAAGAGCAGGAATAAAGCGTTCTATGTCTTTGTTTGATACCAGTGCGGTAGCCTTCGTTAGGGAATCACGAGCGGCCTTCTTCACGTCAGCCTTGGTGTCCCAAATGGCCTCAGCCAAGATGGGAACAATGTCGGGCATGAGCCGAGCAGTCTGCACAGGTGCACTGACAACGAGCTGATTGAGGACAGTGAGCGATCCTGTTTTGACTTGCCATTTACCGGCAGTTTTGATTTCTTGAAGAAGGGGAGGCAGGATAAGGGTAGTGGCCCATGGGTTCATGGCAGCAACGTATTCTCGGACCACTTCAACAGCAGCTGTCCTGACAGCTGGTGTCTTGTCAGCGAAAGTCTCAAGGAGTGCATTGTAAATGCCAGAGTTGACAAAGATAGGCTCCAAAGCCTTGATGGAACCGGACTTGACGATGAGAGAAACGGCGTCAACAGCGCCCTCACGAGTGGCCGGTGATTTTTTATCTGTAAGCGCCTTGACGAGAGCCTCGGCAAACCCAACAGACTGCAGGAGTGAGGGGCCTTCTTTTTGAGCGATAGCAGCGAATGATTGTGCCGCTGCTTCGCGGGCTGATTTGTCAGCAGATAAGAGCGCCGAGACGTCGATATGGTCATTTACGGCAGCGGGAGCGTTGGCAGCGGCCTTTAGGGCAGCGGGGGAAGGAGTTGCAATAGCTGAAGCGGTAACAGCGGGCATTTTTGTTTAGTCTTGAGGAAACGTTCAGCAAGGAGATAAAGAATATCAGTGAAGGGTGACAAACCTTTTGAGAATGTACGGTAGATGTCTATGTCGTTACTGGCAGACGAAGGCTAGCAGGAAACAAAGTACGCTCTATATGTCTAGGTGTGGCAAAAATTGCCTGAAGAATGGTTCGTTAGAGAAAACAATGGGAAGAATAGCGACTAGACTGACCTCTAATATGGGAGAGAGAAAAGTGAAAAGATGGAGGTAGCGGAATGAGCCAGAATAATTAGCCACTTTTTCTAACCCCCCTGTGTCGGAGTCCAAAAAAAAAATTTGGCCAGTCCGGACGGGGTAAAAGGGTAAATAATCTGATCAGCCCCGTGACAAACGGTGGCATCGGCCATTGGCCCATTTATTGTTGTGGGGTCGGCCCATTCATGACTAAATCAGTGTTGGTATGCTGAAACAGTATCTACACAGCTACATGTGCCTACTACTTGAAACTACTCCTTGAATTCGCTATCAACAAAAGTCAACGGCGTAAAAGCCTGAATCGCATCGAGAAACAAATCAGCGACACAAAAAGAAACAGACAAGGGCAGAAAGTTACTCACATGGCCACCACCCTCAAAATGCTTGCTGTTCGCTTCGACCCAATGTAGACGGAGAGCATGTAAAAACGCCGACAAGCCCTGAACAACATGCAACATGATCAACCACAAGGCAGTACAACAGATGCAAACAAAGATAACAGACCTCCATGATGCACAGAATAAATATCGTAGCGCCAAACCAGAAAAGACCCGCCGCAACCAAAGCAATCCATCCTAGTATTGATGCGGGTGACAGATAGCTCTCCAGAGTCATCGACCATAACACCTCAGATAGCTGTGCATGGGCAAGGGAGAGCGCCCAGAGCCGTAGATAAGATGCCGTATGCGAAATGCACCCTAAGCAAAACTCGATTGTATGAATAACCTGGTGAATTACAATTTCACCAAAGTCATGATGTTCCTAGATGCAACGCGGTGATGAAAAAAAAAATTACGGATTAGGAATATCAAACGTACGCTTTCATCACTCGCATCCTCAGCGATGGCTCTTCCATTACCCTCTTCCTCAGCCTCGAGGACATCATCAGGCTCGTCCCGTGGCGCCTCACCCAGTCCAGTATATCCTTGGCTCTGAATGCGTTTCATCTCCTTCCAGGTGATGTAGGGCTTAGTAATCAACAACCAGGGCACACACACAGCCGCAGACAAAAGTAAAACCGTTTGCACCAATCCCTGACCCCGGTACAGACGTAATTCCGGTTTGATTGTGCCAGGCTCCAAAAACATGGCGATCAGCATATTGAGTAACGACGGCGGTACTGCATCAGTCTGGCTCCAGTCGATAGACCATTTGTATAGGATGCACAAGGCAAGGTACCCGAAGATGGACTGAAGGAAGATCATTTGCGGAATGAAGTTGCCGTAAATGTCAACTGGACGCTTGAACCGGATATGATTGGGGAGCTGAAGGCACAGCGCGAATGTCATCTGTGAACAGGAATTAAATCTTTCCGAGTTGGCCCCAAGAAAGAGATAAGACTTACGTGAATCACTCCGATAACGATCGACATTTTCATCTTATATGAATTGGTAAAAACAAGCATGTTTTCTGATCCATGCCATGCAGGATCCAGTCCAAAGGGATAGACATGCCCAGTATTGACACCTAAAACGGAAGTGGAGTTGGTGTCGGGGAATTTCCAGCCGGAGTGCCAAATATGAAGCGAGCGCGAAAAGATGTCGTTGTATAGAAGCCCCGTATACATCGAGAACAGGCCCATCAACAGTATGATGTAGCGACCACTGATAAACGTTAACACCTTTTACAACATGGAGCGAATAGAAAAACTCACAAGAAAAATTGTCCTATAATCTATTGGATATTTTCATACACGTTGACCGAAAAGATGCGATATGAACTTACCTCGCCTAGGTCCATCCTTGCAAGTCTTCTCTCGCCCATAATCATATACAGAGCCGCACAGAAGATGAGAAATCCATGACCAATATCTCCAAACATAACAGCGAACAGAAACGGGAAAGTTGTGACAGCGAAGAGGCCAGGGTTGACTTCTTGGTATCCAGCGGTTCCATAACTGTCCATGATGGTCTGGAAGCCTTCTGTAAATTTGTTGGTACGAATAAATGTGGGTGGCGTCTTGCTGGTGCGTAATTCATGTAAAATAGGCGGCACGCTGGTCCCAGACTCCTCCTATGATTAAAGACATAAATTTATACCCCAGAATCTAGAACAAAGCTTACAGTTGCATGGCGTAAAGCCATTTGGATCTTTGTAATGTCTCTGGTGGGAACCCATCCTTCAGCAATGAGAGTCTTCCTCCTGACATCATAATTGAAAAGGTTAAGAGTTTCATATATCATCTTCTCTTTCCTCACAACATCCTGCCAGCTACGTAAACTTTCGCCTAGTTTCAGGAGTTCTGTTCGACGATTTGCGCCAGTGCCGTAGAGTACAGTTTGGAGGTCCTCTAGGCGTATTGTCACTTCACGGAGCGACTGAGAGCGTTTGTCGGCATTTGCGTCGATAGGATACAAGGTGGCACCCATGGACTCAGCGACCTTGCGGATTTTGGCAAGGAGAGCATCGCCGTGCGCGAAGATGATGAAGACATTCTTGCGGGTCTCCTCTCCTGTTGCGGGATCAACGAAAGGCTCGACTATGTCGGTGTGGTTCATATACAAGTTCCCACGTAGCACGCGCCAAAGAACTCGCTCAAAAGTGGATACACGAGCGCGGTCGATGGTGCCAGCAACGAACCTTCACAAAGTATTATGTATTGCGTCGAGATTACAAATCGAAAAAAAATAACTTACTCGAGGTCAAACTGAACGTTGGAAGAAAACTGACTTTCACGTTCGTCATGTTGAAGCAAGGGAGCAGAACTATCGTCGAAGGAGGACCGAATGTTGCTATGTTGCCCTTGAGCCTGTAACAATCTTAATACTGAAATGGTTGAAACATGAGTTGTCCATACTTTGTCAAAAAACACAGCAGTCTCTCGTAGAACGTGTCTTGCTTCGATGAGCTCTTTGGTTCTCTCGCTAAACGTTTGATAGCTCTCGTTCATTTTGATGAGCCTCAGCTCATGCTCTGCCAAAGTGACGTCCAGCTCATCAATAGTCTGCGCAGCACGGGGCCCCACGGTAATAAGAGGTGCTGAGTCGTATAGATGTCGGATTGGCACCACATCTTTCTCCTTCTCAATCTGGCTAGAGAAGAAACGGACACGTCGCGCCATCTCGTCGATACGCCGTATCTCTCCGACAAACGAGCGCTGGAAAGGATTGACACTTGGGTTTAGCTAATACATTGTTAGTCGAGTAATATCAAGCATCAAGACATGGAGAATATACATCTTTGAATTGTACATTGCCAAGTTCGCCGAGTTCCGCGACTGTGTCGTGAGCGACTTCGGTAGGTACGAAGAGCTGTACCAAGCTCATCTGTTCCGATCCTAGATAGCGCTGAATATAATATATCTCGAGAAAACAGTGTACTCACGGAACAGACTAGGGTGTTCGTCTGACATTAGAACCAGCTAATATGTATCTGAGAGTGACTGGTATGCAGGTTTGCGTGGAAGGATATTTACCCATTGTTTGTCTACAGCTCAAACTTGTTGTTGTTTGTTTATAGTCGTGATCAATGACCTTCTATCAAATATATTACCATCCTAATGAGTATACACTCTACCCCGTCACTACCTACATATCAGCTCCAATTTACTGACTATCATGCTCGATGTGCCCTGGAACGACTCGGACCAGTTCATTTTTCCTGGATTTGGAATGCGTTTGAACTTCGTCCCCCGTGTAGCGTTTGGCGATAACCACGACCTATTCAGCAATGCCTTGCATGTCCACGATCTGATGCCTGGAAAGGCCCGGTAGGTCCTACACAAAATTGATTAACAAGTAGAATGGTGAATAGGCCACCTGGATAGGTTGCCGATCATATCGCGCCGCGAACTTGCGATGCTACAGTTCATGAACAAACTGACTGACAAGCCCGATTGGCACCAGAAAGCAAGCACCATGCTTGATTGACAACACTTGTACTACTGACCTCCTCTTCCTCAGGTGTTGGACGAAACAACAGCATTGGATTGGAAAGCAGAAGTTCTCTCCAACGAGAGTGGTGCAAACATCACAGAAAAAATGCTCGACTGGTGCTTTTACGAGCTCCAATACAAAGCCAGAGTTTTTGAAAAGACAGGCGCCATTAGTGTATACAACGGCGATGTTTTGAAATCTGATACAGCCATATCAAAACCGCTTAAGGAGTCATTGAGGAGCGCCGCTGCATTACTTGAAAACGTGTCAGAAATAGAAAGGGGTTGGCATCCTGAATTGGACAACCAAGTATCTGATCTTGTCGATCCTTCGCTTTTTTCTCTGGTCTATGGACGGACCCGTATTCTTCCCAACAGCATGGTTGGCCTAGATGATTGTATAAAGCGTAGTGGAGAAGGGGTCACCATTCCTATTCCTTCGCCACAGGAAACATATGTCTACAGACAACCTGAAGGTTCCTGGCCTTATAGTGGCATGGCTTCGCCCCCTTTTAGCAACCATTACCAGTGGTTGCCTTGTGACGTTGATATTTCAGGCGTCCGAGGAGATGTTAGGTATAGTTTACCAGACACACAGCTTCTCTGTTCCTCATTTGCACTCCAGAATCAAGAGCTACATCAACAATATTCACCCTGAGACGCACAAGCCTTTCTATACTGTCATTGAAGACATTATCTCGCGCACGATTCCCTTGTGGAACATGGCTCTAACTCCTTTGAAGAGCTCAGATCCCTTCATAAAACGCATCGACTGCACCGCTTGCGAATATGACCCAAGTTTCGAGCCATGGTGTACACAATTTCAGAAAATGGAAGACGAACATGATAATGAGTTTAGGGCACGCTTGAAGGAGTTGCATCAGGAGATTCGTGCGGTTGTTCAACCAGAACCCGGACCCTTTCCAGCTGCCATCATGAATGATAAGCTACTTCATGAGGTTTCTGTGGATATTTGGAGGGATTATGCTGATCATGGTCTCCAGATCATTGTGAGACTCGTCAATATCCATCTAACGCCCGAACAGCCCCAATACAAAGGTGACATTTGGCATGTCGAAGGCCATCTGGTAGGTCTCATATCTTGTATACGTGATACGTATCGAGCTTCATGTCAATACGCCTAGAACGAACATATCTGTGCTTCAGCGGTGTACTACTATGACAACACCAACATCACCACAAGCCGAATAGGTTTTCGTCAAGCATTTGCTACCGACTTAACAGCTGCTGAACATGCCGACTGGCTTGGTGAGGTCTGCGGTGACTATCGCAGTGATTTTAGTGTACAGGTCGTTGGAACTGTCGATACTTCTGAAGGTCGCCTCCTCATGTGGCCCAACGTATTGCAGAACCAAGTACAGCCATTTAGACTACTAGATCCCATGCAACCCGGTCATCAACGGATGATCGTTCTACATCTCGTTGATCCTAACATTCGTATCATATCAACCGCAAACGTACCTTGCCAACAACGAGCGTGGTGGAGTGACGCCATCCGGCAAGGTGACAGTGCTATCGCTGCTTTGCCGCCAGAGCTTCAAGATCAGGTTTTTGATGAGCTAGATTTCCCAATCAGCTTGACAGAAGCGAAGAAGTTGCGACTCCGACTTATAAGTGAGAGAAAGGTTTTCACGCATCTTCATGACGAAGAATTCCGCTGTAATGTTTCACCTCTATCTATACATCTACGCCATTCTGAACCTTCTTCTTGCCACCCCTAGCCAGTTAGGTGAAGCAGTGGAAGACATCCAAAAATGATACAGACGACTTCCCCGCACAGCGAAGAAGTACGTGGCGCACATATCTAGACCATGTATACCGATTAATATCATGGCCACACCCTCTTAATGCTTCCTTGTATGCACTCACCATCATCTCGGCAGTTGTGTCACGATGTAAGCGATACTTATCGAACGCCAGGTAAGTTCTTGTATTAAATATCCACCTGTGATGCATGTAGACAGAGTCTTCTCAAATTTCATATCCGACACAACCAGACGTTCCGTACCTGTGAAAAGGTGTACAATATCAAAAGGAACAATATCAAAAGGAGACTAAAGAACGAATGTATCCGTCATGCTTTCCGAGTTTGTTTGGAACTGGTTGCAGGACCTTGGCGAGGACCAGGGACGTACTTGGGGTCCAGTGAGTCTATGAAGAGACTGAGTACCAGACATTGCATCACAGGCTTATTATTTTTTCTTTTAAATTCCTACTTTATTGGCCTCTAAACGAGGTTCATGCCGGCCATTTCTATCTTGTACACGTGTCGCTGTGGAGCCCACAGGCCCCCTTACAGAATTGTAATCGACACTGGTTAGGATTGACTAGTCTGCTGTAAAGTAGATCGACCGATTATCGCAAACACTAATGATCAACTATTAGCGGCGGCTTCCTCCTCTCTGGGAAGTGTACTTGGATCCTCCTCCACTCTCATCAGGAAATACCGACATTGGTCACAGGCATATGTCAATGACAACGATTGATAAATTTCAAGGGCTTCCTGAAATGCCCTTTGTGCATCTTTCATTTCCCCCAGTTGCATCCATGCTACGCCTATTGCCTCGAGTGCTCGTCCGACGTCACGGGGTTGTCCTGAGACTCGCAACCATGCCAGATATGGGACTAGCACATCAATCGTAGTTTGATCTCGGCCCTGCGTAGCATATATACGTCCCAGTAGCCACACCACATCCATACTCCCTCTCGATAACCCTAAACGGTCGTACTCGTACTGAGCAAAATTTGCCGAAGTCTCGGCCTGCTTAAAGTTTCCTAGACAGTAGTAGCACTTGGCGATGTAATATATGCAGTCTGCAAATCGCACATATGACTCCAGATGGGCAAATTTGTCGCGTGCATCATGAAACAAACCGAGGGCCGCATCATAATCACCAGATTGATAAGTTACAGTGCCAAGGGTATACCAGCATCGAGCCACCCCGACTTCGTCACCAATGGACTCGTATTCGAAATTGTGCGTCAAAGATGAGGGATTTCATGGTTTCGAGTGGACTTGTTCTATGCAAGCTGTCAATGTCTACAGAATGGAGAAGGCACCGTGCAGCCATTCCGATGTTACCCAGAGATATAAACACTTTGCGCGCTTCCATGAAGTGTGTTCGGGATTCCTCATCGCGATCAAGGTTGTAACAAATGGTGCCATAGCACCAGAGGACATCTCCGCGGCAGTGGGAGACATCTTCCAGCTGCAATGTGGACCTGGAACTGTGCTTGATTGTGGTTTGCTGCATCACGAGCTCGAGGGCGCGTTCAATTACGTCGGTCCGTGGCCGGGTGCGGTTGTGGTGTCTTGCCAATACAAGAAGAGCGCGAATGATGTCATAGGAGGGGCTGACTACCTGCAAGAGAATGGCCTCCAGATTACCTTCTTCTACAGCAAGCACTGCCTCGTGCTCTTTAAATAGAGCATTTCCCGGCTTAGAATCGTGCTGGAGTAAAAAGTTTGATGCGGATCTAAACATCGACGTGCGTATGCCCACGTCAAATCGGGAAGGGTCTAGGATGTAGCGTTGAATGACGGGAAGAACAACAAAAGTTGATCCTTGTCGATCCACAAGTGAAGTCTCTTGTAAGATTTGGAGAGCACCAAACAGATTCGAAAGGCTCCGTGCCCACCACTTGTCTAACAGGCTGAATGTCGTACCAACAGGCAGCATCGACAGGGCGCCAAGTAGCCACCGGGCTTCCGGGCTCCGTTTCATCGGTGGGCTGTCAACCGAAAGGCTGATACAAATATCCATGCTACTTTCCGAGTCCGACCCTTGACCCAACATCGTAGGCCCTATCTTGTCGTATTGCTGAATGAGGTCATGTGCTGAAAATCCGCTGAGGTGTGCAGCCTTGGCCATCAGTGTGACGGCCAATGGTATATGTCCTATAAGTTGGAGAAGTTCTGGAACCCGCGTGTCTGTACTACTGTCTGGGTATATATTCGAGTAGATTCGGAGTGCAGCCTTAGCATCAACTGCCTTGAGGTCGATGGATTTCCATTGCAGTCCTGTGCATGGAGGGGCATACGATCTCATTGTGACAAAAAGGGTTAGATGCGAGATCTTGTTGATATTGCGGAGCATCTGCTCCACTGTTGATCGTCCACCATCGACATTCCACGGGGTCTCAAAGTTGTCAAGTAAGAGTATAAGTGGCTCGGCTGATCTCAACGCAGAGAGAATGTTATCGCTGATATTCCCTTTCGTGTTTGTGATGCCGAGCGACACTGAGAGGGTGTCAAGGAACAAGGCAATGGAGGTACCTTGCACACACGGGACCCAAATAAGGCTATGGTCAGGGTAGTGGTTTTTCATGTCAGGGTGTGCCATTGCCGCTAGCGCAGTCGAAGTCTTCCCCATCCCTCCAGGTCCTAAAATACATATATGACGTTGTCGCCGAACGTTTGGTGCGACTGATAAATGGGCGACGAGCTCGATGACAAGTGCATCACGACCGCAAAAAAGGTCGGTGGTTGCAGGAATTGCAGCTCGTGAGCTAGATGGATAGGAAGGACCCGTTCCTATGGAGCCACTTGTCATCCGAGCTCTTATATCGACCATGTCCTCTGCCACACCGCCTACCAGGCTCTGCACCCGCTCCAGAATTTCCTTTTGGCTGTCATGAAAACTCCGAATCTCGTTCTCCAGGCGCTGCAGATGGCTGACATGGTCAATGTCACGTACAACCTGAAACTTATTAAGTAGTTGTATGTGATCGTCCCATGTAACATACAGCAAACCGTTGTAGCAACCGATCCAATCGGTGCATACACTTCTCGACTTTTTCGTTGTTTAGGCTGCTAAAAAACACGAGGCGTGCGCGGCCTTGACGGGTGATTTCGCTCAGTTTTACTTCAATATACTTCAAATCACTTGTGAATACATCAGCCACAGGCAGAAATACGAGAGACACAAAATCTACTTCTGAAGTTGGCCAATATCCTCCTTGAGGTTTTCCGTAATCTCCCCTTGTTTTTTCCCCTTTACCCCATTCACCACAGCCGCCATAAGCAGCGCAATATCTTGCGTCAGCTCATCCGCTTTCTTTGGTATCGCGTAGCCGTCCTTGAGCAAATATCATGCTTGTGTCTCCGGGTCAAATGTAATTGACTTACCTCGAAGAGGGTGATGATGTTTACAGCCATCCTGACCGCCGTACCAACTCCAGGTATAGGTATTTGCTGCGCGACCGAGTCCAGAAGCCGCAGGAAACTTATCACGGTTTCTTTGGTGTAATCAGCGGCCGTTGGCTTTTGCAGGCCATCATCCATCTGCGTATTTGTCGTTTCCTTTTGGATCCTTGTGAGATCAGTTTTGGACCTGATAGAGTACGAACCTCACCGGTTGCTGAAACAGTGAATAGTGCGTTGGACATTCAAAATAGGTGAGCCAGATGAGAGAGAAACAATAGCCCTGTTGACAGTGATCACCATGGCGACGATAGCTTTCCTTAACCGTTCTGACATTACTCAACGAGAGTAACAACAAAGAACGCACTGTATCAAGAACTACGCGGCGCAGACATGATGGGCGCTCACCCAATCGAGGATGGCTTCTCTTCTGGACTGGAGGTACGCCGATTCACGAATCGACAAAATGTTATACCATGGGATGTTTAGGTGTTTGGATTAAAAATCATACTCAAGGCACTGCTCTAGGTTATGTTTCTCGGTCGAAAACAACGATCCGACATCAAATTCAAAACAAAAGGCCAGAGATATATTGAGGCCTATGCTGCGTATACGAGCTGTGGGGACTTTTGGCAGCACTGAGGTATACTTCGGTGCTAATCCATTGGGTTCTACGCCTACAAGCACTTTTTGTAGATCGATTACCCAAGCGACAGAGGTTGAGTGTACAACAAGTGTCCGATTTAAGTAAGGTCATACTTGTTTTGCTCTCTGTCCTCATCTTTATCTTTTGAATGCAAGTGCAACTACCCTGAATATACCAACCAATTAGCTATAGATCAAGTCACATTTTGAGGACCCTCCGTTTGTTACAAAGTTCTACCAAAGTTTTCCCGCGAATCGACGAGGACAGATTACTTAGCCCCCAGTTCTTATGCCACCATCAAGAGGGAGGAGAGCCACGGCAGAATCCTCTATCGCTTTCGTCGAGTTTCGGGTGAGTGAAAGGTTGATATAGACCAAGGAGCAACATTTGATGTAGGCATACAGATTTAAATTATAGAAGGGCACAGTGTAGACCACGATCACATCCATAGCCAACGGAAACATGCTTTAATCTTCGGCTTGTGGTTTCGTCTCATGTGCTTGAAGTTGGCAACAGCACGTAAGCGGTCTCCTGGCCCCGCTTCGACTACTACTAGTAGTAGCGCAAGCTATTATCGACACTCGATTCATGATCAAAGCGCTCCGATTGCGAACATAGATGTTGTAACAACAGTTATTTTGTAGAAACGAGCAGCGTTTGCTGAAGCACCAGTGCTTGAATTGGGAAGTTTTTGAACTACTTATACTTATGTTGCAGCCGAGATTACTTATTGCGTGACGAGCGAGAAGACCGATCAGCAGTGTTAATTGTCGCCTATATAAACCCAACAAGCGCCCAGACTCAGTCGTTCCGTATGTCATGCT
Source organism: Calocybe gangraenosa (assembly GCA_018221785.1). NCBI lineage: Eukaryota > Fungi > Basidiomycota > Agaricomycetes > Agaricales > Lyophyllaceae > Calocybe > Calocybe gangraenosa. The sequence goes on from JABCKK010000046.1 coordinate 19,169, forward strand.
AATACTCACAACGCATATCTTTGTCTAAGGTATGCACGAGTGTACAGAGGGAAAAGCCTCATGATTTGGAGGGTTTAAAAAAACATTTCTTCCTTGGGCTGTAGCTGACGATGGCATTCCCATCTATGTATCAAGATCACTCCCTAAGTACTAGATTCCTCTCTGGCATAAAAGAGTGGAGTACATGTGCAACAACTGTACAAATGGCAATAGGGCTTATTTGCAGACGGTTGCAGACGGTTTTGAACGGAACGGAATGTTACAGACCACGCTCAGCCCGTGAGAGAACTAACTTCTTGGGACTCGAGCGTTAGCTTGTATTACCTTTCACGCCACAACACATCAGTACTCAGTGCTAAGTACGTGCCCCGATCCACCTTCCTCACCTTGACCTGCGACTAGATCCCGACCATCATGCTTGGGGTTTTCGCCAGATCCCTTCATTAACTACTTACTTTGCTACTTCATAAGATCCGGCGAGCAACAGGCGCAAGAAATAAAAGATGTCATATTACTACACAGGAGAAAATGACCATTTAATCACAGAGGATCCACAGCAACTGGATACGTGCTATGACGTCTTCTTTGCTACGAAGAGCCAATCGTCGTACAAGAGAATTACTCACGTCCGTCTGGAAGAGACACAGCACATATTTTTTATCTTCAGTGTTTTAGCCATTCTCGTTTCCCTTTCATAATAGGTTTTGAGACCGCCATCGATATGGCCACAGGAAGATACTTGGGTCTATGCGTGTCGTTGTAGGTCTCTAATGACAGGACTTGAGGTTTAACTTACTGACCTGTGACAGGACCTTTCTTTTTGCAAGGTCCTAGACCACTCATACCATCTCTTGGGACGATGACAACGACTATATTCACCAGCTCCGCTTTTTTGCCTCATGCCCCTGGTTGCTCCCTATCTAACTGGATATTGTTAGTGTTGATGCCTTACCATATACCTTTGACCCGTTGCCTCAACAAATCACTCTAGGTAAGCTGGATAGCCAAAACATACTTGCTTCAATTGAGATTGAAATAGTAAGCACTGAGACACCTACACTCGCAGCCATCCACAATGCTACTCATGACAGTCCCTTCTTCTAACTCTATGTGAGTTTTGTATACCGGATGTGTTGCAACTCTGATACCCTCCTCTTCCGTCAGAGCATCTGATCCAAGTCAAACTCGCCATCCAGCAAGCAATAGTACCTTCCAAGACCAAAATCTGCGGTTAGCATCTTACTCGTCACCCACACGATTATATTGGGCGCTACATCAGTGCCTCTTGACCTCCGACAGACACCCAGGAACGTTTGAGACTGAAGAAGGCCACTTTCCGATTCTCCTTCAAAGATGATCAGCGACCGACTTGTACCCGACCCCGTGAGTCAAAATTGAATGCCTGGATGCGTGTGGAGGCATACGAGGACTCATCATATCCGATCGCTGCGTCCTCCCAAGGTGGAGACTGTGAGGTTCCTTGAAGTAGACCTGATTGATTTAATCTCTTGAAGAGGGGGGGCTGCGATGTCGATTGCACATGTGCTAAGAAGAAACTCTAGTAAGACTAACGTTTATGACATTTTAACAGACCAGATTAAACCCAAATTCCGGTCGAAGCCGAACAAGCGAGAGGCCAAGAACGGGTAAAGACGTTGTATTTAGCATACAGGCGATTTCTAATTATATGAACATCCCAATCAAAACTACGTGGAAAATGATACACATAATTCTAGCCCCTAGCCCGACATGCTATCCAATTACGTCCATGCACAAAATTCGAGAGATCTAGCAGGGTTTCTTGTCGACCTAGAACGATGCTGCGGGGACGGTGAAGGGTTGAGCGATGCAGTTGTGGAATCCACAAGATGAGCTCCTCCTTTGGCCCATATATCCAACCCTCACGACTGATGGTAGAGTGGTGGGTGATGCGGAAACCTTCGTTTGTTTCAGCCTCTACTATTGGGATCTCGGACAATCGTATAGTATGATCTCGCGAGGCTGACGCAATGTGTTGGCCATCAGGCGAGAATGAGACGGACGCGACTGTATCGTTGTGTCCAGTAAGTGGCTCTCCCACCATATCTCCCGTTCTTGCATCCCAAATGCGAATTGAACGATCGTGTGAACTTGAGATAATGTGGTGCCCATCAGGTGAGAATGAGACGGACAAGACTGAGCCATCATGTCCAGTAAATGGTTTTCCCACCGGTTGTCCCGTCTTTGCATCCCACATGCGAAGTGTAGAATCGTCGGAACCTGAGACGATATGCTGACCATCAGGCGAGAACGAGACAGACCAGACTGCATCTTCGTGTCCAGTAAATGGCTGTCCCACCATTTCTCCTGTGCTAGCATCCCATATACGAATAGAGCGATCGTCAGAGCCCGAGACAACGTGTTCACCATTGGGCGAGAATGTGACAGACAAAACTGAACTTTTGTGACCAGTAAATGGCTTTCCCACCATATCCCCCGTCGTTGCGTTCCATACACAGATTGTACAATCATCTGAGCCTGAAACAATGCGTTGCCCATCAGGCGAGAATGAGACAGACCAGACTGAGTCATCATGTCCGGTCAATGGCTTTCCCCACATCTCCCGGGTTTTTACATTCCACACACGGATCGTGCAATCGTCCGAGCCTGAGGCGATGTGCTCACCGTCGGGCGAGAATGCAACGCACTTGATTGAGTTATTGTGTCCAGTGAACGGCTCTCCCACTATGTCTCCCGTACCTGCATTCCACATACAAATTGTGTGATCGTCTGAGCTTGAAACAATATGCTGCCCATCGGGCGAGAACGCAAGCGAGTTGACCCAATCCTGGTGTCCCGTAGGTGGCTTTCCCACCAACTCTCTCGGTGTTGCATCCCACATATGAACCGAGCAATCGTCTGAGCCTGAGACGATATGCTGACCATCAGGCGAGAATGAAACAGACCAAACCAAAGCGTTATGTCCTGTAAGCGGTTCTCCCACCATCTTCCCTGTTGCTACATTCCACAAACGAATCGTGCCATCGCGTGAGCCTGAGGCGATGTGTTGACCATCGGGCGAAAATGAGACCGACGTGACTGAATCGTTGTGCCCTATAAGCGGCTCTCCCACTATATCTCCCGTTCTTGCGTCCCACACACAAATCGAGTGATCGTGTGAGCCTGAGGTTATGTGCTGACCATCAGGCGAGAATGAAACAGACCTAACCATATGAGTGTGATAACATGGTTTTCCCACTGCTTCTCCAGTTGTGGCATTCCATATACGTGCGCTGCAGTCGCTTGAGCCCGAGACGACGTGTAGCCCATCAGGCGAGAACGCGACAGACCTGACTGGGCCATCGTGTCCAGTAATTGGCTCACCTACCATCAACCCCGTCATTACATTCCATATACAAATCGTACGATCTTCTGAGCCTGAGACGATACGTTGACCATCAGGCGAGAATGAAGCAGATCTAACCCAATGGCTGTGTCCAGTGAGCGGCGCTACCACCATTTCTCCCGTCTTTGCGTTCCATACACGAATTGTGCGATCATGTGAACCTGAAACGATGTGTTGACCATCGGGCGAGTACGAGACAGACCTGACCCAATCGTCATGATGAAACGGTCTTCCCACCGCCTCTCCAGTTGTTGCATTCCATACACAGACGGTATAATCACTCGAGCCCGAAACGATATGCCGTCCATCAGGCGAGAATGCGACAGACATGACTGATGAGTCAGATGCCGGAATAACCATCTCCAGGCCTGACCAATGAGGTAGTTGGCCTCGTTGCAAGGATAATGTCCGAGGGAATACAGCTGAATAATGCCTGAACACATGTGAGGAGATTGGTGCAAAAGGCAGACAAGATACATAGATGTGTGGAGCACTCTTTGCTATTGGCATCGCAAAGTAACGCACAAACATCGAGGCGTCGTTGATAAATCTTTTGAATTCTTCCACCGTGTTGTTTGAAGACTGTGGGAGTTATAGATAAATGTGGAACTGTATATTGGAATGTACTCACCTTCTGCTCACCAGAAGCAAGCCATTTCACAAGTGCCAACAGTGCTGGCGGAGCAAGCACGACGTGGCCAATAAGACTAAGAACCTCCAGCCAATAAAGAAACTTGTCATTCAAAAAGGTTTGAAGTTGGGCAAGGAGGTCAGCGTTGAAATCGAGATATTCGAGGTGGTCATCCCAAAATTGACAAGCATAGGAAAGACCTTGAGAAATATAGTTATCGATGCGGGTGTCAATATCCGGAATGTCTTTATTGGCAAGGTATGAGGAATCGAGTTCGCAGATGTTGAACTTGAGCTCGTCGAGCATCATGCCCAGGCAATACTCGGCCAAATCATAATGGGCCTTGTTTACGTCAACATAAAATTTCCCACTTTTTTGGGGGTCGGTGAGGAAATCACGGAACGACGTATGAAGGGGGACAATAGGAAGGGTTGAATCAGGTGGTGTGACGTTGCTTAACAGTGAGCCGAGGTGACTGACAATCGCAGTAACAGAATCCTCGTCATCGCGTTCACCATGGGATGTGTGTTGTCGCAATGAAGATAAAGACGTGATCGAGAGAGGCTTGAACGCCACCAAGAGCTGTCCCATGACAGACCGAAACCGAGGCCAAACCTCTGGAGATTCGAAGTAACCTTCGAGGATATCTTTATAAAGCTTGTCCAATAGTTCTAGCCCTTTGACATTCAAAGAAGGATCCAACAGGCGCTTTATGCACTGATTGATTGTAAATCCGCGTGGAGGCACTCTAATATATTGGCACGCGACTGCAGCCCATTGAAACAATCCCTCCGCCTTTGATTCTAATGCCCCCCCGTGCTTTTCGAACACCTTCGAAGGGAGTTTGGTTCGCAAGTATGCGCAAATATCCTGGCTCGTAGTAGCAGCCAACATGGGGTCCACCATGTCGATGATACGAACCGATGGCGCTGTAGAAAAGGCAAGGTCGAGATATTTCTCACGCCTTGAAGTTATGAGGATGCGGAATTGTGGTGGGAGTCTCGATATGGATTTTGCAAGAAACGTGTGCAATCCGTCTTCTCCGTATATATCACCACTCTCGTCCAACGCATCAATGATAACAAGAATGGGTCCAACAATGTGCAGATCCCGAAGTGGTTGTAACAGCATGTGCTCAAATAACGTGTGGTAGTCTTGCGCTACTCGTAGAGACTTGTCATGGCCAATGGCCGCTCCCAGTGCACCTTTGAATGAGGGGTAACGAATTGATAGATCGTGGACAAGAGTTGTGAAGAGGAAGTGGTCCTCATGCCTTGACTGCTCCCCTTCCCGTGTCTGCTCCGTTCGCAGGAAAACAAAATATGAGCTAAGACGGTTCATGTCACGAAAGCGACGCGCGACCTCATGAGCAATGGATGACTTTCCAGTGCCAGCATGGCCAAAGAGAATAAGTCCACGCTCCGTGTCAGGATTATCTACCCAGTCCACAATGTAGTCCAGGAACTCTGTGCGTGTTCCTGCAAGGTAGTCCCTCTTTACGTCAGAGCGCCACCCTGGCTTGTAAGGTATTCCGTCAATTTTTGTATCAAGATCTACAGGTCTGTTGTTAAACTCTTGCTAAGTATGATAGGAACTACGTACCCATATCAGATACCTTCCTCGATACCCACTCCAATTGGATGGAGATGTCCCTGACGTTGGCTGATATTACTCCCACATCGTCCAGAATCTGGAAGGTGTTAACCTCCGTGGTAATGGCAGCGCGATCCAGAAAGCTATGTCGGAGTTTGTCCAGAGCCGTGCGATAGTCATCAATTTTCTCGTCAACTTTACCCGTGACATTCTTCATGAAGCGCTCCCCTATATTCACGTGTTTATGATTATCAACAGAAGAAGTGTGAATGACATACTGAACTTGACATCCTTCGCATACGTTATGATAAAATCACCACAGTTGCAAACGTGCTGCAGCATGAGCGTAAGGATGTGTGCTTGTTGAGACTTTGGCTCAATATTCCTCAATGCATCCGACTCCTGTGCAAAGTCAAGTCCGTCACGTATGGCCTCAAGGAGGGTTTGGACATTCTTGTCACGTTGAAACTGCTGTAGGAAAGGCTGGTGACACGAACAGGATAGAGTTATCAAGTCTGTCAATTAAGCAGGGAGATGTTACCTGAGGGATTTTTGACAGAAGACCCCATGCCATCTTTGCACATGGGTGAAGCTGTAGAACGAAAGTCACATCCATTCGGTATGGATAAAAGAGATAGTAAACATACCTCTGCGATTGGAGCTAACGCATCCATCACTAACTGGACATTTTCGACAGCGTTCCTCCATGTATCTGAAATTCGGATTGTGTTCAGAGCTGTGCTTGCTGTATCGAGAATATTCTCCGGGGACAACTCATGATGCTCGTCGGCGCCTGGTCCTTGCGAGCTGGGGGAATGTTTGTCTGAAAAGCGGAGGGGAGATGTGGAGGCGGCGGAATCCGTCGTGCCCATAGCCATAGAGCCTCGAGTAATTGAAGTAGAAGAACCTAAAGTAGTGGAGACGTTCTGCCTTTCGATCGTAGTCCTTTCGATGTTGGGAGCACTGATGGTCGCCACGGGGGAAGAGTTCCGCTCTGTTAGCACATTGACCGCCAGGTATACTGCAATAGATTGCGGTAGATGTCCACTATTCCCGTCGCTGCTTTCGAGTAGAAAGGCAGTTTCTAGAGATGAAATGGTCAGAGCGTGTGATCAGCAAAGAGTGTTGATCAAAAATGGACCATTGTGGGAGTCGCAAGGTATTTCCTTTGTCCCCACAAGAATGTCAACGCCGATGGTCTTCTCTGCGAAAAGAGACAGTTGAAAGTGAGAAGGTGACTTTGGATCGCTGGAGGGAAAACTCAGTGAAATAGGAATATAAAGTTTCCAGGCATTTCCCACAAAGTGAGCTTCTCGTTCCACTTAACAGCCTGCGCTACACTCCGCCGAGCTGCTGTCTTTTTCACCACCACTCCATTGGTCAAGGTTATGTAAAAGTTTCTCTTTGTGCCAATTGATGTCTTGAAGCGCGGAAGGTTCTCTGCTCGGAGGACTAACAAGCGAGTAATTGTAGTGATTATCAGTGCAACATCAGCAAGGCAGAGCATATATACACACCAGTCACGTTAATCCGATACGCTGAAGGATATGGGCTATAGTGACCCATTTAGTGGGCAATGCTGTGTAGGACGAATTTTTGCGTACGGGTTCGTACTGCCAAGTTGTTCCATTGGCTCTAAAAAGATACGCTATATACGAAGGACAGGGGAGTTAGATAGACATCGAGGCAACCACGCGCTGTGGTCTTTCCCACAGCAGTCATATCTGTCAAGGCTGATGACAACTATCTATTATATCCACTAGGATTCGAGTTACCATTGCGTAGAGACCGCACCACAGTGAACTGGTTGTTGCGTTTATCTTCCCGGTGGGCCGACATCGTTGATTAGAGAAGACTCTTACAAACGACGTGCCACGCATTGAAGTAGCCGCCTAGGCAAATCCAACAATTTCATCAAAAGCGAACCCAAGCTTTCTACTTTTCGTATCAAGGCAGAAAAAGACCTTGGTCGAAAGACCATAAGATCCTGCCGTTCGAGTGCCACTTTATATTGCAAAGAACACAGTCGGGTCGCAAGACAAGAAAGGAACGACTTCGATTACAAATACGAATTCATTGTACATCAATGAATGTCGTGATTGAAAAATAAACTACAATTCTAGGCGGAAAATATCAGATCTTTCACCATATAGATCCGGCTATTAGAAGTAGAAGATACTAGGGCGATACCCTCACTCCGAGGTATCATTGAAAACTTCCAAATTCACAAGCGTGTGCGTGGTAATAACGATCATACGCATTTTCATTTTGAGTAGAGTTTGCTAGCTGGCAATGGTTCGCCAACTATATCGCGCGCAAGAGAATTTCATCGTGACCACGGATTAGCAGGTGGCGGCCGAGACTAACTGGCATCGAGGGACTTGGGCACCACTATCCATTTTCTTGCGATTAGAATGCTGAAAAGTCAAAAGGGAGTGACGGCAGAAGAGTGGTAGCAAAATTGAGCTGTGTCGTGATTTCACATGGACGGAGACATAACCAAAAGGGATATCCGTCACAGTGCATGAACAAGCCGGATTGTGTCTAGACCAAAGATGAGTGCCTCTCGTTATCCTTCGCAATGAATGAATCGACCATTTTCCGCGGATACCACTGCAGCAAGGCAGTTCTTTCTTCTTGAGTAGGAACTGTACTCGGATCCTCCAGTTTCCTCAGAAAATACCGGCATCGGTCATGAGTGTATGCCAATTGCAAAGGTTCATATATTTCCAGAGCTTCTTGAAACGCCGCTCGTGAGTTTTTCGTCTCCCCAAGTTGCATCCACACAACTCCCATTGCCTCCAATGCCTGCCCAATGTCGGACGGTTGTCCCGACACTCGCGCCCAGCCACGGCATTAATGTCCGCATCGCATTCTGATTTTGGCCCAGCGCTGCATATATTCTGCCTAGCAGCCATGCCACATCCATACCGGCTCTCGATAATCCTAAACGGTCATGCTCGTATTGAGCAGACTTTGCACAAGTTTCAGCCCGCACAAAGTCTCCCAGAAAATTGTAGCAATCGGCGATATAAAATAAGCAATTAGCGATTTGCACAGATAACTCCAGTTGGGCGAATTTGTTGTGTGCAGACTGAAATAAACGGAGGGCTGTATCATAATCGCCATATTGATAAGTTGCGATACCAAGCGAATACCAGCATTGAGCGACCCCCGCGTCATCTCCAATGGACTAGTATTCTGATTGTGCATGAGAAATGACAGATTTTATGGTTTCGAGTGGAGTTTTTATGCCCAAGCTGTCAATATCCACGCACTGGAGAAGACACTGCGCAGCCATCCCAATATCATGCATGGAAAGAAAAACTTTGCGTACGTTCATGAAGTAGTCCCTTTTGATTTCTCTCTGCGATTAAGATTATAACAAATAATGGCGTAGCACCAATATACATCCCCAAGGAGGCTTCGGTCATTTTCCGTCAGTAATTTTGTTTTCGGATCGTGCTCGATGCCACCTGTCTGGGCTTTGGTGTAGTCACCCTGGGGCTTTTCTAATATGAGCTTCCGAGCGTGTTTAATGATGTTCGTCCGTGGTCGGGTTGTGTTGTGATACCACGCCAACACGAGTAGAGCGCGGATTGGATAGGCCGAGGGGCGACTACCTGGAGGAGAACAGCCTCCAGATTGCCTTCTTCTGCGGACAGGGCTGCCGTGTGCTCTTTGAATAATTCGTCACCAAGCTCCGAATTATGTTTCATTAAAAAGCTAGCCGCTGATCTAGTCATTGATGCGCGGATATTTGCATCGAATCGAGAAGGGTCCAGAATATACCGCTGTATAACGGGGAGTACGACAAAGACTTCCCCACGCCGTTCCACGAGTGACGTCTCCTGTAAGACCTGAAGAGCACCAAGGGTATTTGATAAACTGGATGCCCACCATTTGTCCAACATGTCAAATGTTGTACCGAGAGGTAGCATGGCCAGCGTGCCAAGCAACCATCGGGCTTCTGGCTTCTGTTTCAAAGATGGACTGTCAACTGAAAGGCTGATACAAATGTCCATGCTATGTTCCGAGTCTGACCCTTGGCCCAACATTGTAGGCCCTATCTTCCTGTATTGCTCAATGAGGTCTTTGGCTGAAAGGCCGCTGAGACTTGCAGATGTAGCCATTAGCGCGACAGCGAGTGGCATATGCCCTATGAGCTGCAGGAGTTCCGGCACATATGGGTCCGTACTGCCGTCTGAGTAGATTTCTGAGTAGATCCGAGAAGCAGCCTCCGCGTCGACTGCCTTGAGGTCAATAGGGTTCCAACGAATTCCCTTACATGGAACCGCATGGTAACGAAAAGGGTTATGTGAGAAATCCGGTCGATATCACGCAGTATTTGCTCCACTGCTGAACGTCCGCCGTTTATGTTCCATGGGGTCTCAAAGTTGTCAAGTAAAAGTATAAGCGGCTCAGCTATCCTCAATGCAGAGAGAATGTTATTGCTGATATTCCCTTTCGTGTCCGTAATTCCGAGAGATAGCGATAGGGTGTCGAGGAATAATACAATGGAGGTGCTCTGCACACATGGGACCCAAATTAGATTGTGACTGGGATAATGTTTCTTCACGTCGGGATGTGCCATTACAGCCAGCGCGATTGATGTCTTCCCCATGCCTCTGGGGCCAAGGATGCACGCGTGGCGCTGTCGTAGACTATGCGGCGTTGTTACCAGATGAGCGACGAGTTGGGCGACAAGGGCATCGCGACCATAAAAGAGATTGGAGGTCGCGGGTATAGCGGCTCTTGTTCTGAGTGAAGGAGAGCCTGCAACTAATGAATCATCCCTCATCGCTCTCATATCGCCTATGTCCTCTGCAACGGCCCCTAGCATGCTATGCACCCGCTCTAGACTTATTTTATGACTGCTATGAAATTTCTCAAGCTCAATCTCCAGGTGCTGCAGATGGCTAGCGTGGTCAATATCATGCACAACCTGACATATATAAGTAATAAATAGATGGACATCCCACTGCACCTACAGAAAATCGCTGCAATAGCCGTTCCAATCGATTCACACATTTCCCGACCTTTTCCTTATTCAGGGCGCCAAAAAGCACAAGGCGTGCGCGCCCTTGAGAGGTGATCTCTCCTAGTTTCACTTCAATGTAGTCCAGGTCACTTGCGAGGACATTAGTCAGGAGACAAAATGAAAAGGACAGACTCACCTCCGAAGTTGGCCTATGTTCTCCTGGAGGCTCTCCGTAATCTCCTCTTGTCTCTTACCCTTCAGCTCATTGACCACAACCGCCATGAGCAGCTTGATATCTTGTGCTAGCTCGAACAAATGTCATATTCTTATCTGCGAAGCAAATACGATAACCGACCTCACAGAAGGTAATGATATTCACGGCTGTCTGACCGCTGCGCCGACTCCAGGCACAGGCATCTGTTGTGCGACCAAGTCCAAAACTCTTAGGAAACCCATCGCCGTTTCTTTAGCGTAGGCAACAGCATCCAGACGCTGCAGGCTATCATCCGAATCACGGCGTTGAGTCGTGATTACCCTATTAAGCCCCTGTGAGTTTTATTCGGGATCGATAAAGAGCGGCGACCTGAGCAATTCTGCCTGCGAAATAATCGATGGTTTGAATTACGTCGATAGCGAGCTGGACATTAGCAGGTGGGAAGACAACAACCTGACAGTGACAGGTGGTGATTGGAATGTTTCTGACTGTTTGTTGCCAATTTTATGCAGACGGGTTGGACTTGACTCCGTTTCCCATTTGATGGCTCTTCGTCGACCGGGCAAGTACGCGCAAGCATGTCATGTGACATGATGCAGCTTTTGCGCCGCAGCTCGCAGCTGCCACCCGTTCTGTTGCGCATGCTGTTGTTCAACGTTCAAGCTTCAAGCTTCAAGCTTCAAGTTTTAAGTCATAGATCTCTATGGGCGCGGCGTGATTTCTTTTTGTATTTTATTTTCTCTTGCGCTGACGCGTTTCAAGGACACTGTCTTAGAAACGCCACTCTATCTTACTTATGCAGGACATAACAGGTGGACCCCACTGAAAAGAATATCGAGAACTCTCCGCGTATGTTCGAATATAGCAGCATGCGCCATAACTTTACCCTTAAAACCCTATGACCAAGTTCTTAAATCAGTTCACAAGGCCGATTTCTCAGAACCGCTAGACTTGTACTCTTGTCACTGAGGCTGCGCTACTAAAACACATGCAGTTCCTAACATCACTTTTACGAGCTGAATACGTGAGTCTTAAAACGACTAAAAAAGCAGCCACCTGCCAAGGTAATCAAGTGTACCGACTGGAAGATCCAAAACTTTGACAGAAACGCGTCAGTTCCAGCACTTGACAGTTACACATGGATGGCTTGATAAACCTTATTTTTCTCGCCTCGTTATCCAAATATCACGGCATGTTACAATTTCAAACATACTTCAACTACGTCTCAAATGAAAATAATCAAAGTACAAGTCAGACTGCATTGAATTTATCATCAGACTGTGATCCAATAGCATTGGCCTGAGTGCCTTTAGATGAGGCACTGGTGGAGGCCATCATTACATCATCGGATACGATAGTATCCAACTTTAATCTTCTTGGTTTGTAGAATGACATGATTGAACGGCGTGTTTCTTCTGGGTCAGATACCATGTGGAAATGTACCACGACGACTATAAGAGTAGGTAGAATGCCCTGATACCGGCCACAATGTGTTTAGTGCGCTCATGAGATGATAACTTATGCGGACATACTGTTAGCGGTATCTCATAATTGAGCATTACTGATAGTGCAGTGCTATGTGTGTGATAGAGTACGAATATTATGAGCTTCTTGAGAGATCAGCAACATATCGAAGAGGGTTAGCTGTAATTAACAGCTTACATGACTCATGGCGTAGAAGGCACCAGTCTCTATCAATACGGCAATAGCGTTCTTGAGCTTCTGAGAGGGTTGTACCACTGCACTGTTCGCTGTGCTACTACCTGAAACCTTTCGTAGCTGGTGCCGCATATACCTGTGGGTAAATTCTAATCAGCCATAGCTCGCTTCCCCATTAAAACGCCAGACAAATTTAGAAACAAGAGCAATCCTTACCAAACTTTCCCTGCAATGAGGATAGTACATAGACACGTGTTGACAAAAATGAGAAAAATAGGTGCAGCAGTAAGAGAGAGATTGTGTGTAGGTGAGATGATTTCTTTGAATTGAATCCCTAGGGACAAAAGAATAGGAATTAATCTGCAGTTTAGTGCGCCCTCCACGACAAAGTAGTAAAATGTTCTCACCCACGAAAACAGCAATCAGGCATAGGGGAATGGCTGCGGCTATGTAGCTGCAGCTCCAAACGACCCACACCCTGCAGGTGCGGATACACAAGTTGTAAGGCTTTCCGACCGCACCATGTATGTTGAATGATCTTACCTCCATACAATAATGAGGTTACTAATGACAAACTTGCAAGAAGTACCATTGAGTACATGGTATATTGTAATGTGAATTGATTTACCTGGATGAATGCAAAAACCATGGCGGCCTTAGCAACATGACCAGTAGGATGGTCGCCAACACTAGATTCTTGCATCAAGAGCCCCAAATGCGCAGCTGCAATGAACCACATCAGGATGGAAGCGCTGAATAGAACTTTATGTATTGTCGGCACGCGGCGGCGCTGGGTACTAATATTTTTTGTGAAAGAGTTAGCTCTAGAAACCTGGCGAATAATCTAGACTGCGCACCCGATAACCCAGCATATGAACAAGACGAGAGCAGCATAAATTCCTAAAACCGGGAATAAAAACAAAGATTCGAACCGTTCATTCTCACAATATAGGGGGGATATTCACGTACCCAGAAGAAATGATTCACCCATGATTGAGACATGCTGAAGAAACTTCAGTGAGGGGGCCATCTTGTTAAAGGGAGGTGGGTGGGAGAGTGTATAGTACTTATTTCCCAAAAGCATGTAATATCACCCTGCTTTTAACTTGGACTCAGAGGGGTATTTTTACAATCGAAGAACATATCGCTGTATTTCATGCCAAAACGCTGTATATCAGTAATCTGCCAAACATTGAGTAAGTTGCAATACAGACTGACAGTGTTTCCGTTCGCCATGTGGAGATGGAGAAATATGTTGTGCAATTACAGTGATGGAGAAGGGAAGCCATCTGTTTATAGTCATCGTCAGAGTTCAGCAAGCCCCCGTTTCGCAGGCCCTTCTATGCAAACGTCAGGTGAAAGTAGGTTTGGGGTGGGAAAAAAGTTCTCGAGCTCATTTTCTGAACAATCTTCCCACTCGGTGTGTGAGTTGAGTTACTACTATCATCAGCCCAATTTACAAACAGCCCCATAAAGCGTTGATCTCTGCAGTTGGGACAACACGCTCTAATTTTCGTTTGATCGAAGTTTTTCACCTATCTAGCAGAGCTGTCACAACGGTGGATCGCGACAATCGCCGCATAATACTGTGCTATTAAAGTTCGTTCTAACAGGGAGCGGCAGCAAGCCTCGATACATAGTTGGTATAATTTACCCACCTAAGGCGAACAGCACGTCAGTCGTAACGTTTGTTGCCATTCGCTCCCATTAAAAGTTGCTTGGCGCTTCCCGGCGCTTTTTGATGCTTATTTCGGGTTGGTAGAGCATCGGCCATGACGGCCAACCAGAGCACTGCCTGAATCGTGCTTTACGCTTCTTGCACTTACACCATCCACCTTGAGCACTACGACACTGGGAACAAAGAGACTCGTGGACCATGGCTCTGCCTTCAGCCTAAACATTTGTAATGACTTCCGTAGCCCTAAGACTAGGTCTTAGGACTCGTCAACACGATCACCACCTATTCCATAAGTTAAGTATGTGCTAATGAATTCGCAGGCAACATCCTGATTGCATGTTCTCAGCCTATTATATTCCCTCGTCAAGCATGGCCCGAACCCTAAGGTACAGAACACATGTCTGATCCTGTCAACACTCCTGTGGCCAGGCTTGCGCCTCAATCAGGGCCAAAAGTATACCTCCTTCATATCATGTTCACGAGAAGGAAGAGGTTCGCTCACCACTACTCAACGAGAAGCCATTTTTAGGGAATAACATATGATGGTTATTTTGCGCAGTATCCGCTTCCCACAGAGTTTGAAAAGGACAAAAAGAAAAAATCACTCATTATACACTTGGATACTTGAACATCCGCCAACCGCCAACTGGGCCGCGCTATAGTCTATGAAGTGTGCTTACAAGTATTATAACAGTAAAAACAAGTCCAGATCAGACTTCTGCGTTCAGCTTATCATTAGAATCTGATCCAATAGCATTGGCTTGGGTGCCTTTAGATGAGGCACTTGTGGCGACCATCATTCTATCATCGGATGCAATAGTATCCAACTTTACTCTTCTTGGCTTGTAGAACGAGATGTTTGAGTGGACTGTTTCCTCCGGGCCTGATACCATATGAAAATGTACCACAACAACTAAAAGAGTAGGTAGGATGCCCTGATATAGCCATGATGAATTCAGTGTATTCATGAGATAATGATGTGCAGACATACTGCTAGTGGTATTTCACAATTGAGCATTATCGGTAGACCATTATTGTGAGTGCAATAGAGTACAAAGATGATGAGCTTCTCTGAGAGTTAGTAACAGATGAAGAAAAATCAATCATAAACAATAACTTACATGGGTCAAAGCATAGAAGGCGCCCGTCTCTACCAATAGCGCGACAGAGCTCTTGAGTTTTTGAGATGACTGTATCGCTGTGCCGCCAATTGAAACCCTTCGTAACTGGTGCCGTATGTACCTATGGGTCATGTCTAGTCAGTCACATTCCTTCCTTCATTAAAAGTATTGGAGCAACTATAATCCTCACCAAACTTTCCCGGCAATGAGGACAGTACACAGGCATGTGTTTGCAAAAATGAGGAGGATTGGAGCAGAGATGAGAAGGACATTGCTTGTAGGTGAAATAAGTCCCTTGAGTTGAATCGCTAGAGACAAAGGGATCCGAGTTAGCTTGCGTTTCAATGTACCATCCAAGACAAATTAGTAGACGCGCCCACCTGAGAAAGCGGTAAGCAAGCATAGAGGTATGGCTGTGGCTAGGTAGCTGCGATTCCAGACGACCCATACCCTGCAGATGCATACACACAAGCCGTAAGCATTTTTGGCACCTGGGCAGAGACGAGGCGACCTTACCTCCATATAATAATGAGGTCGCAAATGATAAACTTGTGCGAAGTACGAGTTGTGTCAACAATATAGAGAAAGTAATTTTGATTACCTGGAAGAAGGCAAGGAAATTGGCCGCCTTGCCAGTAAGGTCGGTAGGACCATCGTCATCGCTAACGCTAACTTGTTGCATCAGGAGCCCCAAGTGCGCGGCTGCAATAAACCACATCAGGATAGAAGCGCCGAATAGCACTTTATGCATCGTTGGCATGCGGCGTCGCTGAGTCCTGTGGGCAAATACCTCGTAAACCAGCTGGCTCTCAAGTTGAAGGTGAATAATATGTATCTTCACCCGATAACCCAGCATATGAACAAAACGAGAGCGGCGTATACTCCTAAAACCAACGGAGAACGATACACCAGACCGTTTCCACAATGCAGGGATATTCACATACCCAGAAGAAATGATTCACCCATTACTGAGAAGATTTGAAGATACTTCGGTGAGGGTGCCATCTTGTTAGCAGTGGGCGGAAAAGGGAGACTATGATACAGATATATTCGATCCTGACGAGTTTATGAGAATATATTACTCTGCCTTTGACTCGGAATCAGAAGGGTATTTATGAAACCGAATGAATCCTTCGCAGCGTGTCATGCCAAGACTATAAATATCAGTAAACTGTCAGGGAGCGAATATATATGCGAGCAGCAATACTTGACAGGGTTTCGGCTCATCATGTGAGGATCGAGAACTGTGTTGTGTTGCTGTGTCGCTGTGATGAAGAAACTTGAAGACGCTTCTCAGTTTATAGTTATAGTCAACAGGCTAGCGAATATCGTTCCGGATTCGCAGTATTTTGAGTGATCTAGAAACTACAAGGGACACATCACTTGGCAAGAGCTACTCCTTACAAATTTACAAAGGGGCGATTTCCACGAACTAGTAAGATTCGACACTGGGTTGATATCGAATATCGAAACTTACTCCGGGGTCCTTCCCTTTTGCACAGATGATGAAATTGATGACGGCTTGAAGCTGTTTTTCTTTGCCTGATAATCAAGTCAGTTTAGTACGGATCATGGGTTAACGGGCGTTAATCTTTGCAGATGGGCCACATGCCTCAAGACGATGGGAAACTATTCTTTTTAAGTTGTAAGTACATAGATTCTGCAAGTGAAAGTAGCTGTCAAGACAAACTCACTATTACGTTAACTTAATCGTGTCCAACGCTAGTCTGTACCCGTCCCAACCGCTAAGGAGCCTAAGGTGAGTAGTTTATCAGTCAGCATGTCGTCGCTGCCACAAGAGACCCGGCTAGTGCTCCTACAGATGTCAATGCACTGGTTGAATTTGAAAATAAATCGGGGACACTGTTCCGTCTACAGGCATCTAGACCTTAGTGTCGCACACTACTATTGAACAGAGGATGCAGGAGCTGTATTTAAGGATCCGCCGTCCTGTTGAAGTTTGGGAGTGGTCACCACTAATGATAACACAAGTACAATTGCCTCGACCAACCCGCTGTCACGTGAGTTACCTATACTTCACGCAATCATTCTGTCCGACACACTGATGAGCTGCATTTCTGAGAACGTTGCTCATCAAAGAGGGCTTTTTGACAGTTACACGGATTCCATATTAAAAAAATTGTATGTATGTGCTATCGTAATGTTATACATCTAGACATTTGAACACCCGTTGGCTGGGTCGGCTTCGGATCACGATCTAGTGGTGGAAAGTTTCAAGTTGCTGCCATAAAAATATGATGTGCGTCACAAAACCGGTCAGACTTCTGCCTCACATCGCACGCCCAGTTTCGATCCAAACAGCATTGGCCCGAGTACCTTTAGATGCAACACTGCTGGCGGCCATCGTTATATCATTCGATGTGATAGTTTCCGACTCTGCTCTTCTTGTCTTGTAGAATCTGATAACTGACTGGGGCGTTTCCTCCGTTTCGGATACCTTATGAAAATGTATCGCGACGATTATAAGAGTGGGTAAGATGCCCTACGATGAGGTCAGCGCACTCAGGAGATGATAGTCGTGCGGACGTACTATGAGTGGCATTTGACAATTGAGCATTACCGATAGGCCGTTGCTACGAGTGTAATAGAGTACCAGAATTATGAGCTTCTTTGAGGGTCAGCGAAAGATGGAGAAGGATCAACAATAGGTTGAACAGCTCACCTGGGTCATAGTATAAAAGGCACCGGTCTCTACCAGTAAAGCGATAGCACCCTTGAGAGTTCGAGATGGTTGCACCACTGTGCTATCTGTTGTGCTACTTCCTGCAACCTTTCGCAACTGATGACCCATGTACCTATGAATCGGCTATAGTCAGTCATCATTCGCTGATGCGCAGAGAAGATTCGGAGCGGGTAGGATACTCACCACACTCTCCCAGCAATGAGGATGGTACAGAGGCATGTGTTCGCAACAATAAGAGCAACTGGCGCAGTAGAAAAGAGGAGATTGCGTGCAGGTGAGATCATTCTTACGACCTGGAACGCTAGTGCCAATAGGGCCCCAAATCAGTCCGCATGAACCTTCAAGAAAGAGAATTGATTGAAAACCTGAGGAAAGAACCATAAGGCATAGTGGAATGACTGTGACCAAGTAATTGCGATTCCATACGATCCATAACCTGCACGAGCGTGTTGGCGGAGACGAGGTCTTACCTCCACACGATAATGAGGTCACTAATAACGAACTTTTACCCACAACTGTTTTTAGCGCACAGCATATGGACATTTGGGAATCATCACCTGAAAGAATGCAAGTACAATGGCGGCTTGGCCAACACGGCCAGTAGGACGGTCACCAACGGTCACTTGTTGTATCAAAAGGCCCAAGTGCGCAGCTGCGATGAACCACATCAGGATCGAAGCACCGAATAGAACTTTATGCATCGTTGGCATGCGGCGCCGCTGAGTACTGTTGGAAAACACTTTGTAAACGAGCTAGCTCTCGAGATTAATAATGTAGGCTCTGCACCCGATAATCCAACACATGAACACGACGAGAGCGGCATATACTCCTGAAACCAACAGAGAGTAATGCATTAGACCGATCCCACAATACAAAAGAATTCTCACATACCAAGAAGAAATGATTCACCCATGATTGAGAAGTTCTGAAGATACTTCAGTGAGGGAGCCATCTTGCCGGGCGGAAGTGGACAGACCAGGTGCGCGATACACAGATTCCCAGTGTATGTGCTGAAAATATATCACTGTCATTTATTCGGGATCGAAGAGTATACATCGATGGGTACTGTCACTGTGCGTTACGCCAAAACGCTAAGATCAATAATATGTCAAAGAACAAGTGTATATGTTGGTTGTAGTACCAGGGCGTAGGTCGGCTATATGGAGATCAAAGGAAATGTGCTGTGCAGGTGAGATGGGACGAGGAAGGGAGCTTTTATCCATGGTCAGCGGGCTCCCTGGAGAATGATATTATATTATGCAGATCGCATGAACAAAGTGAAATGTATGAGTTGAGCGATAGGCTGTGCTTGGGGCTCTGGAGCTGTTGCGGATACACTCGTGTGTTAATCATCTGAAGAATCACTGTCGTGGTCGTCACCAGCGCCCATTTGATGATCGAGGAGACAAACTGGTAAAGGCAGCAGCTGCCCACTATAAGACGCGTGAATGATATTCAGGTACAAGAAGGGAGATGTGTACCACCCCGAGTGGCCGCCATGAATCCTGAACCGAACAAGATGGTGATGGCTAAGCCAATCACTGAATATGGGATGGGTGCGACACAGCATGTCTAGTCGTATAGGATTCGCAAGGTAAACGGATAAGCATCAGCGCCAGTCATTGTTTTCAGTCATGGTCATTTCACGGCTACGATGCCCCTATCGTGCTGGCTTATGCGCATGTTGCCTGCTTGGGTTATCAAGGAATTGTCAGTAGTTATCTCATGGTACTATAGCAGGGGATATGGGTATTCCTGAATCATCACCTCTGTGTGCTGTTCTAGATGCTTATCAAGATCAAATTAACGTCGCCATATTTATGAAACGATCAACGCGAACGATACCTCGTCAGTGTGTAACTGACCAATCGAAAGCTTAAGCGCTTGTTATGAAGCTTAAAATACGATTGTTCGAGATGACTACCGTTCGATGATCCTAGAAAAGGTAAGTTGGTGGTTGGGGGGCATTTAGGTATCATGTAAATTGCGCGCTGGCCTTCCTCGTTGGTGACGCTTGATAAAGTCACTTTTGCCCTGATTTTTTTTATCAATTGGCTTGCTTCCTACGCTTGGCCCTACGTGATATAGATGTCCCTAGTGTTGAGGAGGGAAAATTGGGTCAATTGAGTATATCGATTTTGCCTTGATCAGAGAGGAGTAAGAGGCCCAAGACAATCTGGTGAACGGCAACAACTACTCGATTTTGCGGGATAGGTGGTACAAATGAAGACAGCTGTTGCGGCTAAGCCTCTTGTATGCGGAGATGGGTAACTTGTGACGGCTGATTGGATAACTTCTGTGGTCGTGCAAAATTCAAGAGAGATTAGACTTGGTCTCCTCTCTCTGACGTCTGATATGCCATGCTAAGCTCCCCAGATTTCAAACAACGGTCAGAAATACAGACATTTTCTGCTCAACAATTTATTTTAAGTTCTGTTTTTGTGATCTTAGTTACACTCATATCCAGTTAACAAAACTCACCTCAAGCATTTGATGGCTACTAGGTTTAGATGAGAGAGGTGGTGTAAAGCGGCAGAAGTGAGTTTTTGTTCACAAGATGTTTTAAGTCTGGGGCAGCACAGTCTGAACTTGTAGCATTAATCTATATGGTATCGATAGACAGTCCAAGATATCGGATCCGAGATTATAGAGATCAGGTCCAAGATAGGATTCATAAAAATGTGATAACTTAGAATAGAGCCATCAATCCCCCAATTCCGAACGTTACGACCGTCACGAGAAATGAACACGGTAGCGTCAACAGCGCAGAGGAGTGAGAACCAGGTACCGGTAAGAAATGCGACGAGTCAAGTTTCTGCTGGTCAGTAGATTGCTGTATCGGCAATATCAACAACAGTAACGAATATAGGAATGAATAGAATCACCTTGAAAGCTACCAAACCAACTATCACGCCGAGGGCGAAGAAGATGAGGGCTTGAATAAGCCAAATTACGCCCCAGACTAGAAAAGCGCCAGCTTTAGAATATGAAGATAACTAGAGTAGAATACTTCTCATACCTTGTGATGGAAAACAGCCACATATTTTAGAGAAAGCGTAGGCGTCTGAAGCATTGGTTTTCCGGGCAATTGTGTCATCTGATGTGTGACTGAGTATAAATAGATGGCTTCGCAAATGAACAATACTTACCGATGACGTCCCAAAGTACGTACATACAGGACATCACGCCAATGAAAAGCACCTTGAATTAGATCGTAGAAATTGAGCACGTTCGTGTAAATTCACCGAAATTTGCTTACCAAGTACCGAAGTGCAATTCCACCTGCCACAAACCAAAAGAGGACGATGACGCCTGACATTCCAAAAATTAAGACCCATGTTCTTCGTAAATATGGAAATGTGGACAGAATAAGCGATCGATAATTGTCAAGTGGGCGAGTCTGCTCACAAGATATTGCGCCTTGCCCACCACAAAGTGAACACAAAGAAGACGGCGAGTACAATTGATGCAATTTTGCTTGCGTTAGTATTGAACCCGCATGCAATCAGGCAAGCACCAATGAAAGAGGAGCCAAGGTAGCCCGCTGGCAGGGTTATCCATTGGATACCGCCAGACATTCGCGTAGACCCCCCCTCGTCGGCTGTGCAACGTAAGATAAGGCTCACAAGCACTCGAGTGGAAGAAACCTTACGGTCGAGTTCAATTGAATGTATATGTGCACATGTCAGGACTCCCATGAATGCATGGCTCATCTGTAGGGGATAACCAGAGTAAGATATGTTGTCATTTGTTTAGAAGAACGCCTGATCACTTCATGAAATCCAACTGTAAGGAGCCTGTTTTCAATTATGTATTAAAAAGGGTGCATGGATATATGTTATGTAGTTGCTCACTTGAACGGGTATACTAGAGGCATCAAACCTCGTCTATTGCGCGCAATGAACATGGATTGC
Organism: Calocybe gangraenosa; assembly: GCA_018221785.1. Classification (NCBI taxonomy): domain Eukaryota; kingdom Fungi; phylum Basidiomycota; class Agaricomycetes; order Agaricales; family Lyophyllaceae; genus Calocybe; species Calocybe gangraenosa. The sequence goes on from JABCKK010000046.1 coordinate 41,049, forward strand.
CAAACTCACTGATGGCCTTGAGGTAAGGAATATGCCTGTGCCGTCTCTTTAATATCGTTATTGTCCGCGAGCCATAGGAAAATGAACATGCCATAATATTCCAATCACCAAAATGTAAACCCCAGCAACGATAAGTGTTACTTTCTGAGTGTCGTTGGGTGTAACTTGGGTCTTGAAATCTCGTGCATAAAGCGTGTCGGCGGCATAAGAGGCATTAAACGTAGGCATTCAGTATCTGACGAGAAAGGAGAGGATGAGTGGGGGATGAAAAGAAGCAAAGAGGGAGCGAGGAGATGGTAAAGTTAGGCGTAATGGGACGTCGCCTATTTTGGCTGTGGCTGTGGCCGATCTCTCGGTTCAAAAGTACCATTTGCGCACAAAAAGCATCATGAAGCGTAACAGCTTGATTGTTCGTAATCAATCAAGCAACGCTATCATTGGTATGTATATAACTTGGTTAAGAGATGTTCATAAATGTAAAGTGAAATGTCAACTTTAACCTCTCTCAGTCAAAGTTAATGCTGCAAATTACAAGAAAAGGGAGAAGTGTGTGTGGGGGAAAGTAGTCACCGTTTATAATGTATCTACTACCCACCCATCTATATCACGTACAACACCGTTGATGCCCACCTTCTCCAGCCCGGTACACCGGTTGAAAATTGAGCTTATGAACTTCAATCTCTGATCCAGCTCCGTTGGTCCATTCTGAGATGGGCAAAACAAATGTACCTCCTTCAAAGAGGAAAACAAACCCATCCATCGTGGGAGACGTGCGACAGCAATTTCCGGTAAGCGATATTCACGAATATGAAGCTTCAACTGGGATACCTGCTGCATGAGGGCTGTGGGATGGACGTCAGGAGCTGGGAGTGCCCAGGTACCAGGGTTGGACTCTAAAGATATCTCCAGGGTAAGGGGGTGGTCGTTGTATGTGTACTCACGTCGAGGAAGGCGCGGAGCAATCGGGAGTAGTGTTTTGCCTATCGCAGAAAGATCCAGGGGGTACCCAACGCGAAGTCGCACGATGATGACCACTGATTGGAGAGAACGTAGAGAACTGGTTCGATGAAGAAGGTATTTTATATACGCTGGAACTGCGGAAAGATGTGTTACATTACGGAGAAACTCGCTAGACATCGTGTTGGGTACATCGGGAGGAGCGGGAAGGGTGCGGCCGAGGTAGAGGTGTTGAATGCGAGGGTGACGTTCAAGGAAATCGGCTAATTCCGCATATTGGATGGAACATAAATCGATGGAAAGATTGGAGAGTACTGGTAGATTGAGGCAAGGTAGGATAACAGACCAAGACCCTGGATGTATATCCAGATTTTTTAAAGACAACGTGGAGATGGCGGAACTATTAAGTAAGCGAATGGTCCAAGGAAGTAATGCCGCTTGGAGGAGGATGGCAGAATGTAAGTTTAAAGTGGAGAGTGTACAGCTGCTTTTCGTGGGGATATATGAAGTTTTGAGTTTCGTTTGCCTTGTAAAAGTCTTTGTTGGGAGCAGATTTTGGAAGAATTTGCGTTGTCCGTCCCACCACAAGTTCGCCGGACCAGGAGTGACCGCGGCTAGCTCTCTTGGTGTCGAAAGCTCGTCAAGCCCTGACATGCAGACGGTCAAAGCCGTACAACCTTTGCTTAGGATTGTGTCAAAAAGCACGCGGAACTCCTGCGCCCAGTCCACATCCACAGGTTCCAAGTCAGTAATCGCTACACATTCACCATACCTCTCGAAAGCTAATTCAATCACCCTGGGCCCAAAATGTCTGATGTTAGGGAAATCTAAATGTGCCTCGTGCAGGACGTCCAGATGTTCCGCGAGGCGAAGAAACCGGTGTGCGTTCCTGAGCACAACCCGATCCGGCCAGTAGAAGTTGAACGAGCAATATACACGTTTGAGTGAACGGGGGAACAAGGCAATGGAAAGTGCGCGTGAAATGTCCTCAGAATGTTCGTCGAAAAGTACAAGTTCGCCTTCGAAAGGGCTCATGCCCTTTCGTGCGAGGTAAATTGGTAAGGCTAGATGGTGCAGGCGCCGTGAGAGCTGCGCAAGGATATATAGGCTGTCTGTATCGAGTCGCTCAAGGATGACGAGAAGGACTTCATTAGGAAGTTCTAAGAGCGGAAACCTTGAGGCTTCTTTTGGTGATAGGATGATGGTGCTAGTCTCTGAATCGAGCTTTAAATGCTCTTCGGGCTCTACGAGAGTTACTGCTGAGGCGGCCGCTAGGAGCTCTTCTCTAAAGGTATTGTTGATAGTGATAGCAGCCGTTGTGCTAGATGTGTTGCACTGGGCTGGATCCTGGGAAGCAGCAGATTCATCATTGTTGATGGCGTTGTCAAATTGGTATGAAATTTGTAACTCACCATGGTGCTATTCTGGTTGGTGATAATCGTTGTTACAAATGGAGGCTTTTGTATGAGATGTAGGCTTACAGGCGACTTCCATTGCCCATGGATACAGCGTCAGTGGAAGGTAGTGGTTGCAAGCCCTGAGCCTGAGTTTGAACTTGTAGAAGCCCTTGGACCAGCCCATGAGGCTGTGCTGTCCGGATCCTATTATAATACACTTCGGCAATAAATTAAATCAATCACCAAGTATGCATGGATTTTCAAAAGTGAAGTGGTAAACAAAAGGTATTACAGTATGTTGAGAGTGACGAAGAAAGATGCGGTGTGTAAACCACATACACCACTAAACATGTTCTACAGATGCCCGCAACTTGGAGAACCCACAACATCCCCTCATCCTGCGACGCGTAAGCACTTAGCAACACCCAGAACCCTGCTTAGCATTGGAATCTACAGTGTGACCTATGCTGATACTTTCTTTGGGAGGTTCGATATTGGCAGTTGAAGACTCCAACGATTTGCTTGACACGATACGGTAGATATCTAAGTGATTAGGTTTGAATATCATCGTCAAACGAAGCATATAGTGTGCCTACCGGTAAGAATCGTTTGAAATGCTGATTCGACATTCGAGGCGTCCAGCGCCGATGTCTCAATAAAAGAAAGCGTATTCTCCGCTAAAACAAAATAGCTAAATGTTATTTCATGTGGTGACAGCCAGGGTACATACCCGAAAATGCTTTTGCCTCATCGGTAGGCACAGCCCGCAAGTGCTTCAAATCGCTCTTGTTCCCGACAAGCATGATAACAATATTTGAGTCGGCATGATCACGCAATTCCTTTAGCCATCTCGTGACATTCACGTAGGTTGCGTGCTTTGCGATGTCGTATACGAGGAGGGCACCAACTGCGCCGCGGTAATAACTATAGGTGGAAGGTCAGTAATGGACCTAGTTGTCAGGGAAGACGTTACTAACGCTGATGTGATAGCACGGTAGCGTTCCTGGCCAGCTAGTAATACTGTCAGTAAGGTGTAGACGTGGGCCAAGGGTACGGGAATATGGTCTATGGGCGAGGCAGTCCTGGATGGAAAGAGATATGACTTACCTGTATCCCAGATCTGGGCTTTCACCGTTTTCCCATCGACATTGATTGATCTTGTGGCAAACTCAACGCCAATTGTCGACTTGGACTCAAGATTGAATTCATTACGTGTGAAACGCGAGAGCACTAAGATGCAGAAAGTCAGGGGCCACGCTCTGAGGCAAAGTGTAGGAACATTCACAGTTGCTGAAAACATGAAGAGTGAGTCATGTCGTTGCACAGTAAATGAAAGAAAACACACGATTTTCCGACACCAGAGTCACCAATAAGAACGACCTGTGTCCACACGTCAACTCCGCCCGCTGTTATATTGACAGGAATATTATACCTTGAAGAGATAGTCGTAGTTGCTGCCTTCGGTCATTTTAACTAGTAGAGATGGAGGTTTGTGTTTGGGGTTGCGAGATATATACTTGTTGGTTGCGGTGCAAGGGTCTTGAAACGAGGACTTGATGCGGAGTTTGAAAACCTTGAGTTCGGGGCGTTGGAACTCGTACACATACATGTTTGGGGTCTATTATATAAAACATCCCTGTCTCTCAGATGAGATGCTGTGTGCATGGTAATCTAAGGCCGCAGCCTGCTCCAACATAGGCAACCACTCTAGTGCTCACAAGTCAAATGCCAAGTCATCCTTTTGAGCATTTGCTTTGGACTCAGCGCTGTTCTGTAGGCGCTGTACATGTACCTGTTACTGCGGATCACAACGCGTTGATTTGATTCTTCTGGCATGTCTCCGTCTTGATTTCTCATTGGTTGTGCTTCTCCCATACAACCCCATGGACGGACCCGTTCGGGCCGCTGCTCTGCTTTCAATCTTGCTACTCAGAACCCTACTCGCAGTCTTGAGCCTTAGATCCAACTAGCACCATGTCAAAGCGTTTCTGTCAAATTATCAAAGTCCGTTGTCATTTCTGATTGTTGTGTATCTCCGCTATACGGGACAGTACTGACAGATTTCTCCAGCTGAAGCCCGCCGCGGAGGCGGAGTATAAAGCCATACATGCTACAGTTTGGCCAGGTGTTCTGGCTACGCTTGAGCGTGCGCATATCACCGATTACTCGATCTACCATTATCCGCCCCTACAGCTCCTGATCGCTACTTTCAAGTATACAGGAAGTGATTATGAAGGCGATATGAGACAGGTCGCACAAGATCCTGACACCCAACGGTGGTGGAAAGTAACTGACGGCATGCAGGAGAGCTTTCAGGAGGGTGCCACAGGTAGTGGGCAGGACATTCCTTGGTGGAAGGTAAATGTCTCTTACTGGTTAAAACAAAGACTGACTTCCAGTGGGCAGGAATTGGAAGAAGTATTCAGGTTTGAAGGAAAGGTGTAACAAACTAAAGAGTTTTTGGAAACTACTCCTGCCGTATGTATCACTTCCAGCAATCGGTATCAGATCAGAGCAACCCTTCCCAAAAGTGATTAGCTTGAGCAAGACCCCGAGGGTGCGTAACCAACAGTATGATCTTGGCTTCGAATAGCGTTTCTATTTCGAATACGAAAGTGGGTAGTAGATCTTTCACCGTTTCACTGACAGTTACAACAGCTAGAAGGTCTTGTTAGTTCTGTTTTTAAAGTCCAACGGTGAACTCATTGACATGGCGTAGGTTTTTTGACGCCATACTAAATGGCGATAGTTTGTCCATACCTCAGGGTCTATAGATGGTGTATACATACTTCACTTGTGCCTGAAAAACCTTTGAGATAAAAAACGCGAACGGAACCCTTCCTATCCACCACTCCCCTGGAAGCTGCTCTAGAGACAAGCCTACAGCAAAGCCATAGCATGGAGACTACTATCGACTTCAAGCCATCCATTTCGTTGTCTCCACTTCTTAACTATCCCGACGAAATTCTCTTGGCTATTCTTGGATTCATCTCATCCTGTGACCTTTTTAAACTCGCCACTTTATGCAAAAGACTGCATTTTATGGCCCTCCCGGTATACTACCAATTCCATAATTTATCTCTCAGTTCCTCAATGGACCTGGCACTCAACGATCAGGGTCTCAATGCTCTGCCCGGCCTACTAATATCACTCTCTCCAAAGACATTTCGGCGACTGACTTGTTGCTTTCCTACCGATGAAAACGCATTTTTGGCTGGTGCTCGTAGATTGTGTACATTTGTGACGCAACTCACCTGCCTGAGCGAGGTCAGTCTTGAGTTTCGCCCGATTGAACCTACATATCCCGCCTTGGAACTAGACCCATCGTCATGGGATCAGCCGCTGGAAAGGCTTATGAATGCAGTGGGTGCTAGCGGTTGTGCTGTTCTAACGCTTCGGGGAGCCTTGACATGCCCATCATGGCTTCATTCTTATGTTCCTACTCCGCGACCGCCCTCTTCTCTACCACTTACTTCGGATCTTATTTCGAAGTTGCGGCAGGGCTATAAATCTACCAAAAAATTGTGGAAGCTCACAAAGAGGCGCACACGACATAACCCGGCTTCAGAGGAGGACCTCGTTGTGCCTGCCAAAGATGCAGCCTTACTCTCAATTAATACCGTCAGTATCTCGTCGGCGATGTTTTTCTTTCGAGTCATGCCTACGTGGACGATACAAACGCTCAGCTCGGCACCCATAACAACACTTTGCTTAACCAATATTCAGTATTACTACCCACGAGACTGGCACTATGTACTCGCTTCCGTGCATATGCCCTTTCTCCAAGACCTCACCATAAAGTCCTGCACCATCACCTTCACAACTCTCTCCGACATCCTCAGACGCCACCCGCGTATTGCCACTCTTACTATCAACGCGCTTTTTGAACATGATGGCGGTAACGGATGGATACCTATTTCCACAGCTACCCGCGCTCCGAGCCTTACTTCACTGATAGCGCCCGCTGGATACATACCCCAGTTCCTGACACATGCCAAAACTGTTCCAAACCTAGTGAATTTGACAATTTTAGCAGCAGACGTCCACGGGCGCACGGGGATGCCCGAGTTTGCGCGTGTGTGGTGGGGGGCATTGCACCACGTTTCGGAGCGCATAAAAAATTGCACACTTGCTCTAGATATCACGCTTCCGTATCATTCTGGCTTCAAACATCTACTAATGGAGGAAGACGAGGCTCGTGTGTACCTGGCGGCTTTGGAACGCTTGGTGATCCGCCCCGGCGACCGTGGGGAATACTTGATGAAAGAGTACTGGGCGCGTTTTAGAGAGTGGCTAGAATGTTTTTCCGCTCTGGTGGAGCTGGAGATCATAGATTCGGAGGGTGACAACGGAGTTCTGACAGATGAAAAAGAGAAGAGGGCCTTTGTACATGAGATGATGCCTGTTTTTGCGAGGGTTTCGAAGGTCAAGCTACATGGTCAGAGTTTATGGTAAATTGACTGGAATCAGTAACATAATGGTATGGTATAGTATGTTGTGGTGTATAATTACATTTTCTTGTTTAGAGACTATTTGCAAACGGTTTTGAGGGAGTTTTGCTTGAGGGAAACTCGCTTAGCTTTATTTCTCCACTTGGCTCCACAGACCACGCTCCAAAGCCAGTTCGAGCACCCGTAACCTAATGTGTCCTGACCTGGTCAAATGAAGGTGACAAGTGCATTGTTCATTTCCATCGCATTGTTTATGTTATCCGTTGTTTTTGCTTGATAAACAAAAGATTTTGGATTTTTTTTT